>JANKYE010000005.1:2502759-2514884 GCA_032467995.1 Erythroxylum dillonii | reverse complement strand
AAATAATAAATTGTATATAATAAATAATAAAATAATAAAATTTTTATTAATAAAAATAAAAATATTTATATAATTATTGTTCAAGGTACAAGTGTACAACTCCGACTTTAATTGTTTGTTAATAAGTCACAAGTTTTTGCTGTTTCAAAACTATAGCATTTAAGTGTTTGTGCCTTTTCGATTCGAGATTGTGTGGAAATGTTGTATAAGGATATAATAATCATTTATTACATATTACATTCCATTTTATCCATCTTTCAAATAACATTTCATTACATTATATTATGAACCTTCCATTCATTCCAAACAATTTTTCACTACATTACATTTTATTCTATTATAAATTATTCTGCTCTCTTCCATTCCAATGTATTTCATTTCATTAATTATCACCCAATCAAAGAGCCCTAAGTGTTAGCTATTACTTTTGCAGGAGTCACGGTGGTTTAAATCATAGCCAACGTCCACCTAAATTAGCCACCCTTTCAGGTCATATCCAATTAAGCTGTCCACCTAAATTACCTGTTTTTCAAACCTGTGACCACTAAGATGCTCATGGTACATTGGTTTGATGGTTCTAACTCTTTGGAAAACACGACTTTGGAAACCAGTCATAACTCCTCAGTTACTGCTTAATATAGGAACAGAATCTCTTGGGAATGCCACAGAACTCCTGATTTTTATGATAAAGCAAACTTATTATGGAAAGGAAAGTTGTAATTTATGGTTGAGACTTCTACGTCTAACGTCCATGATCGTTGATTCATATTTATTTGCTGGTTGGCTAGGAAAGAGTCAACTTCGAATGTACCAATCTCTAGGAGTTCTATAGCTTATGGTTGAGACTGCTACGTCTAAAGTTCATGATCGTTGATTCATACTTATTTGGTTGGCAAGGAAATGAGTCAACTTCGAACGTACCAATCTCTAGGAGTTCTTAATCTATTCGATCAGAAACACACAGAAGTCAAACCTCCACAAGACTTCCATGTCTGCCTCAGAGCCTGTGGGCTATGAAAGTGGTATCCAACCATCAATTGCTTCGTGCAAAGGGCAAGAAAATAATATTCAAGCAGCAGCTTTAGACATATTTTTGAGTTTGATACTAACCTCCCAACCAACATATTATGATGCAGTTATAAAATCAACAACTAGTTTACTCTTTGAATGTCTCCAACTGTCTGCAAAATTAATAGAATTTGAAATTTTTAGTTTTTTTTTATAATGAGTAAACTTTTAGATACATATGATAATTTGTATATTACATAATTTAATTATAATATTCAATTCAAATACTCAATAATATATTCTAATGGCAAGCATTGCTTAAACATTTTACCTAAACTAAAGATAGTGATTTGTGTTAGTGAATATATAAAACAAATTAAGTTGGCCTCATACAATAGCTTAAGCTATAGCGATGAATCGGTCATTTAACATAATATTAGAGTCTTTTGTGATCAAGTGATCGTGAGTTCAAATCCTACCACTTACCTATTATTCAACATAAAGTAGAGTGAGTCTGTGCAAATTTCAAGCCCAAAGACTTTCACATGAGAGGATGTGTTAGTGAATATATAAAACTAATTAAGTTGGCCTCACACAATAGCTTAAGCTATTGTAATAAATCGGGTACTTAAAAATTTGTACATTAACATTACATCAAAAAATTTTAATTTTTTTGCATAATTTTTAGTATTACTTTATACTCGAACGATACTAAACGAGTACTCGTTATACTCTAACATTATTAAATTAATATTCATTGCATAACGATAGAAACTTATTTAAAACTTTTATAAACTATTAAGGTAAAAATCATATTTTTTGGTATTTAAAATTTTCATTTTCATATTTGATAGGTCAGAATTTTTTAATTGTGACATCATATAGGTTAAATTTATGATTCACATGCTAAAAATGTCATAAATTTAACTCAATTAAGATACAGGGTACTATGTTAATGCATAGCATAGGTATATTTGCCCCCCTCTAGAATCCTCTGTTCATGTGCTTTATGTCAAGTAATTCAGCTACATGAAAGGTTCATCAAAAATAGAAAGATAGGTCAACAACTCCTTAATGTATGTTTGTTTATGATGACTTAGGCCAATATGCTTTTGATTTCCATTTCCATACATTACATTGTGGAAGTGAAAATGGACAAAAGATTACCATAACGTATATTGTATCTCAAGAAGAAATGGTAAAACAGGAATGATTAAAGAGAGGAATATTCAGAGATCAAAATTTGGAGTTGGCATGCAGAGTTGCAGACTGGTAAGGCCACCTGTTTTTAGGAGTTCAGGTGAGGAACTTATACAATGTAGATTTGACTTTGTATCTACACCAGAGTCACTGAGCAGGCACACTTTTTTTATCATATGAATCATCAATGATGAAGGTCGTGTGATAGAACCACAGGAATTTCTGCTTATATCTATTATATGTGCATATTCTCATTTTCTGAGTGGGAAAAAGCTAAAAGACGAGTAAGAGCAGTGAAAAATAATGAATCCCATATCGAAATGTTGTAGGGTTGCTCACCGAACCTTAACTAGATTGCCCAAAGGACCAATTTTCATTTAATGATGCAAAAAATTAGGAAAGACTCGTTGTCTTATAACGAAGTTTCTAAAGCATATTCATGAAACAATAAGCCAAATGATCCTTAAATACTTGAAAACAGACACTCTGTTTTAGTAGTTGTGACCCCATGTTTTCTTCTTTTTATGCTCTGTTTTGTTATATCTCTCTGCTGTCTTAGCTCCTCAACTAATCTCATTAAGTTCTCTACATTCAATGCTTGAATTTAAGAGCCTCACTTTGCCTACAAATTTAGGTGCACACACATGCAGGGAAGTAGAAAGAGAGATAAGAGATGGAAAGTATTAACTCTTGATCGATTCTTTAATCTGAAAATGGTTTTTTCTAATGATGGTTTTTGCAGGGAAAACGAAAAACAGCCAAGTTCTAGCCTTCAAAGTCTCAACGACCTCTCAGTGCATTTATAGTCCCACATCTCATTCTTAGAGAAAGAGAAAGAAGCAAGCGGCAGAGATGGTCCTATTTCAACATAACAGTCTGGCCATAATAATTGCTTCCATTACATTTCACCTATAAATCCCCTCTCTCCATTTTTGTACTAAACACTTACTCTCTTCACATTTCACATACACTTCACTCCTCCTTTCCACCATTGTTGCTCCCATGAAGAATGCTCTGTTTTAGCTATTAAAACCCAAAGAAATGATCTTTGGAGAAAAGGGCAATCTGGGTTTCCCTTAGATTGAAGCCTTTTTGCATTTCAAGCTCCATTTTTGAGGTAAGTCACAGAGTACCCATCAACACAAAAAGTGTCTTTTCTTCTTCTACATTGCAACTATGGATATATCGACGGCCTTGTTGCTTCTATCGGCGGTTACCGTGTATCTACTATGGTTTTTTTTCATCTCACGGTCTTTGAAAGGTCCACGTGCCTGGCCTTTATTGGGCAGTCTGCCTGGATTGATCGTGAACTGTGATCGCATGCACGACTGGATCTGTGATAATCTACGCGCCTGCGGCGGCACGTACCAAACGTGCATCTGTGCGATTCCGTTTCTGGCCAAGAAACAAGGGCTCGTGACGGTCACGTGCGACCCGAGAAATCTAGAGCACATCTTGAAGACCCGATTCGATAATTACCCCAAGGGCCCCACATGGCAAGGAGTGTTTCATGATCTACTCGGTGAAGGCATCTTCAACTCCGATGGCGACACGTGGCTGTTCCAACGTAAGACCGCCGCACTTGAATTCACCACCAGGACTCTTCGCCAAGCCATGGCTCGTTGGGTGAGCCGAGCCATTAAATTGAGGTTTTGCCCAATTCTTGAATCGGCTCAGGCCAATGCCGAGCCGGTTGATCTTCAGGACGTGTTGCTTCGGCTCACTTTCGACAACATATGCGGCTTGGCCTTTGGTAAGGACCCACAGACATGCGCCGTCGGGCTGCCGGAGAACAGCTTCGCTTCAGCTTTTGACAGAGCCACCGAAGCCTCTCTTCAGAGATTCATTTTGCCTGAGGTTTTGTGGAAGTTCAGGAAGTGGCTGAGGTTGGGCATGGAGGTTAGTTTAAGCCGGAGCTTGATTCAGCTCGGTGACTACTTGACGGAGGTTATCAATGCAAGGAAACTAGAGCTCTCAAACCTTGAAAAGGACGGAAACCCAAATGACGATTTGCTCTCCAGATTCATGAAGAAGAAAGAATCCTACTCCGACACCTTCCTCCAACAAGTAGCACTCAACTTCATCCTCGCCGGACGTGACACCTCCTCCGTCGCTCTCTGCTGGTTCTTTTGGTTGCTTACCCAAAACCCTTCGGTGGAAGACAAAATCTTAAACGAAATATGCACCACCCTGATCGAGACACGCGGTGAAGACCTGTCCGAATGGGTCGACGAGCCTTTAGTGTTTGAAGAACTCGACCGTTTGATCTATCTCAAAGCAGCATTATCAGAAACCCTGAGACTGTACCCTTCCGTGCCTGAGGACTCCAAGCACGTTGTCTCCGACGACGTTTTGCCAGACGGAACATTCGTTCCAGCGGGGTCGTCGGTGACGTATTCGATATACGCAACGGGGAGGATGAAATCTACGTGGGGTGATGATTGCATGGACTATAGACCAGAGAGGTGGTTGTCATCTGACGGCAAGAAGTTCATAACACACGACTCTTACAAGTTCGTGGCATTCAATGCAGGCCCAAGGATTTGCTTAGGTAAGGACTTGGCATACCTACAAATGAAGTCGGTGGCCGCGGCTCTATTACTACGCCACCGTCTCACCGTGGTTCAGGGACACAAGGTGGAGCAGAAGATGTCACTAACATTGTTCATGAAATACGGGCTGAGGGTTAACGTGCATAAGAGAGATTTGGAGGGTACGGTGGCAAGAGTGAAGAAGGATTTGCAAGGAGTTAACAGAAGAAGTAACGGCGTTAGAGTGAAGCGGTAGGTGGGGTTGACATTAAGGTCTTGTTTGGATGTTGGTGAGTGTTATTTAAGGAATGTGGGACTGAATCCATGTGAGACTTGAAGATGCTACACACTTGGGAAGAGGAGAGGGCAAAGGTGAGTGATTGTGGGCCAATTGGGCCCTACTTGGGCTTTCAAGACAGCCCATTGACTTTTAATATATACAGGCAGAATACTATAAGCTTTCTTAATTTTTGGTGAAATTATTCAAAAGTTTTCATAAATTCTTCTTCTTCTTTTTTTCCTTCTAAACTTCGTTTGTCTATATTATGTCTCATCCTCATTTTTATTTGTTTCTATTGGTTGTAACAGCTTCTGCAGAAATAATGCTCATATTGAAGTATAAATAATGCCTATATTTGTGTTTACCTTTTGCCTATGTTCTTTTTCTATACTATCCAATTTGGTGGAAGAGATCCTCTGTTTCATTTGATCTGTTCTGATAAGAACTGGTTTACTAGAACAAAAGATCTGTTCCCCAATTTGGCAATGTAAGTGAACCTGAAAAGGTAGTGATGTGGATGGATTCAGATCCTTTATACCAATTATCCAATTTCATCCTCTTCTTGCCCCCAAAACGATGTTTTATATTTAACATCGGCTTAAGTCAGAAACAGGGTTGAAATTGGATATTTGGGTCAGAGAATCATGTGATTGGTACCAACTCAGTGGTTCAATGATAGATAGACGGTTTATTCTGACGTTAAAAGAACAAGATTCTCTAGCAGGGTAAGGTAAACTCTTTCCCTTGTGTACTAGGACACTGGTCCATTTATAGGAAAAGTTGTACGATTCAGTAGATACCAAAAGATACGAGCAACTAGGGAGTCTTGAGTGTGATTCTTTATGGAAAAGGTAAAAGGCAAGGAATATAAGACAAATTTACCGACTCCAAGCAGTTCAAACAGAACATCATCATCAAAAGATTTTGAATCTTGTTTTTGATCTTTATTTCTAATTATTCCATTATTTTTACAAGCACAAACTCTACTTTTTGGTCCCAAGTTGATCGAGTTTTAAACTGCCTAAACTCGCTCAAGCCACGGTTCAAGTCACAAAAAGAAATCAACTTAGGCCGAAGCTAAGTACAATTTCATTTCTTCTAATTTGTTGATGGTCTGATCCAATGCCATTCCTATTAGACATTCCAATGCACTATGGGCCCTTCTAAGTTTTTTTATGTCCGTAGAACTTGCAACAGCTTTTGTGAGGCTTTTGAGTGGGCAGTGAGTTGCCTTAAAAAGGCTAGCATTGATATTGAATGCTGTACGGGTGCAAAATGTCAACAGACATGCAAATGCTATAAGGACACTTTCTTTATTTGATTACTGAAAGGTAAGAAAGGAACATTTTAACTCATTACCAGGATTTTTATCCTTGTAGACCGTTCAGCAAGTATACACTTTATGTCGACACTGCTGCATCTGTTAACCACTTCGATCTCCTTAGATGTTGCCTATGTTATATAGAAACTTTTGCTTGTAGGTTTCGTATTCACTCATATAGTTCTACTCCAGAATTCTCTCCCCTGTAGCAAACAAGTTCCACACCAGTGTTCCGATAATGTACAGAGCCACAGCGACCTTAAACACATCATCCCAAGAACCTAAAAAGAAAACATAAGTAAAAGGGTCCACAATCAAGTGAGTGGAGTAAGAAAATCCAAGGACCGAGTAAAAACAGCAAGTCTCTTTCAATCCCAATGGCTTACCCTTTTGCAGAATGTATCCAGTTGCAGCAGTACCAAGTACACCGGCAAGCACTCCCGCAGTGTTTGAAAGTCCTAACAAAACTCCCTGGCACTCGAAATCTATTAGATTACGTTAAAATTTAGGATCAACTAAATGGTTCGACAATTGTGTGACTTTAAGTAGTTATTATTATTAAATAAAATTTATTGTACAATTGTAATATTGGTGATTATTGATATAGTGAGTTTATGTAAAAAAATTAGGATATTGGTCAAATCAATTAATGGGTCACCAAATGACTTTCTTCAGAAAAAGGGTCACCAAATGACAAGCGATAATGCAAAATTATGCGACAAATCACATTGTTTGACAACGGAATATGTACGAATTTACGACAGAATAAGTTGTCATATATTCGGAAACAGACTCTCTACCATGTAGCTTGTATAATATTAGATTACCGTAGACTCCCCATTCTAATAGAACTATCAGTGTTTGTTGTTGTTGGTGTTTTAGAAGATGTTACACACACACACACATATATATAGATATACACACATCATTAACACTTCAAACATCACTTGCACAATTAAGATAGCAATAACTTACAGCATAACGTGGGCCAATATCTTGATGGTTGGAATAAAGCCCAGACTGAGAGAACGCATCTGATCCCTGAAGCAATTCAAGCATATCAAAGGTAACTTCAAACACGCTTTTCATCATAAAGAACTCTTTCTTTTTCTCAATAAATAATAGGGATATAAACAAGCATCAGTATAATCAATAACCAAAAAAAATATAATCTCTTTTAAATAAAATTTTCTTTATTTAACAATGTTAATAACTGGAAATCATTAAACACCGACCATTTAAACTCTCTTCCCAATATCACCAACGAATGGTTTGATGGAGGCATAGTGTTTAGCTAGTTATTCAACCAGCACTATCTCTGACCTTATTGATGTCATGATACCGCAAGCTAGTAATTCCCAGATCACATAATTATCCAACAGAAACTTTCTGGACCGTTCTAACCATATTATCTTTGATTGCTTATTAGACTTTTGCTTCCTCTACATCTGACAACTTACCTGAGTTTGAAAGGTCTAAATACAGAGTTTTTCAAGTTCATTATCTGTCTAATTAAGTATTTAAAATCCAATCTATTTCCCGTTTACCAGTGAACTGTTATTAAAAGCTTACACGTAAAGGTGAATGAAGAACACATCGATGAGAAGCAGATGCTATAGCTTGCTTGAAAACAGGTGATTTTGAAAATAAATGTGAAAAACATTTTGGAAAAGATTATACCAGAAATAAATTTAATTAAAAACTATTGAATGAAAAATAACAAACAATTTAGGCTCTCTGAAATTGATATCGTATTCAAACAAACCTGACTGCAAGCCATGCATAGTACGGCCAGAGCAGGAGTGGTAGCACGGCTCAGCAGCGTAAGAAAGAAGGCTGGGCCCAAAAATCCAATAGATTGCATTATCTACAATATAGAAGAACTATTATCTGGCTTAACAACAAGGTGATGACGACCAAAGCAGACACAAGAAATAACTCCTTGCCTTTCTAACTGTTGTAATGGAAACACCTTTGCTCACAAGTGTGTCTGCAATCCAACCTCCTATGTTTGCAAAAATTGCCATGGTCAACCATGGCAAGACACAGAATAGTCCAGATTCAGTGAGATTAAAGTCCAACACCTGAGAAAACAATCATGAAAATTACGTAAATACAACAACTTAGCCTCCATAAATTTTTGTAAAAACATAGCCATAACAAAATTAAGGTGAGAATGATAAGTTGTCTGAGTTTAAGATTTGCTAAGGCGTAGTGGGCAAGAAGTTGAAAATTTTAATACTTCCAATGATTCAGATCATAAAAGTTACGAACCTAATGTTTAGTAAGTTCAATGCTATATGTTAAGCTCTCATTGTTTCATGAGACAAATAGCATCAACAGATAAAAGAAATAGCAGAGATCTGATGCGGTAAATCTCTGACATAGAGTAAATTGTCAACCAATTCTGTTAACTTTGCAGAAAAGATATGATAATATTTGTATCACATGATTCAAAGTGGACTATTGAAGATTCATCACCATTTACTAGCATCCACTGCACAGCAAGGCATCAGCATGAAACAAAGACCATGAGACCAATACTAAACTAGAAACAAGTAGATCTTGGAAGAAAATCATTAAAAATAGTTTTTGTGGTCAACTTAACTGAAATCAAATAAAAGCAGTGGGATTAGCTCAATTACCTGATTGTAGTAGGTAGGCATCCAAGTTAAAAGAATAAAAGTTCCCCAATTGTGGCAGAAGTGAGAGATGATGAGAGCCCAAACAGGAGCTTTTGATAATATTAACTTCCAAGGGATGACTGAAACAGGCTCTTTCGCCACCTTACCACTCAAGATGAGATTTTTCTCCTTAGAACTAAGTTCTGGATCTTCCTTTGGTGAGCTATGCGCCTGGGGTAAACCAACCAAAGATACAAGAAACCACATTCAAGTCTCTTTGGTCATAATTTATAACTTGATCCCATCTTTCACAAATCAATAATATGCCGCATCTTGTGCATGCTCAAATTAAATTTTTGGTTCTCGTGAGACATAAAGTGAATAATTGCTGCAACGAACATTTTGAGGCAGCAGATAATTTCTTTCATCGGATCCTCAACTTTATCAATATATAAGTTCAGCTATGTTTGTCCCAAGAACTTAATTGCATGAGATGCACTCAAACAAAACTATCCTACCAAATCTTGTAGTTAAAGCAAACTTTATAATTCTGATTTATTGCCATGAAAAACAACTATCAAAAACAAAGAAATTACCTTTCTCAGCCACAATGCAAGCCAAATAGTTCCAAGGGATCCAAAGGAGTAGAATACAGATGGCCACCCAAATTTGTGTATTAGAATGGGAGAAATAGCCAATCCAGTAACAGAACCAAGATACATTCCACTGTAAACTAAGGCAAGTGATCTGCTTCTCTCTGAAACCGGAATCCACTTGGAAAGAATATTATTCATGGCAGGCATGGCAACACCCTGTAGGGAAATTGGACCATAGTTGAAGATGATAATACTCAATTCACTTTCCATGAAAAAATATCACACATTTTGAGTGCATGAATGTTGTAATTCAATATAAATCCCATCATAACATAAAGTTAGTCACCAGATCAACCAAAATATTCTACAAAATAAGATGGGAAATGCTATAAAAGGAGTAAGAGACTGAGAGATTAAACGAAAAAAGAGAATGAGATAAGTGAATCTCACATGTCCAAGCTCATTCTACTCTCATTTCATAGTGTTATGACAGCTTATCGAAATGAAACAAATACATGAACAAGCCACATTTATACTACCAAAGGAAAGTTTAAAGCATATCAAAAGTAGAAAGTCATCAGAAGAGATGACCTCGCCAATCCCCATAAAAGCACGCATCATAAGCAAGAAAGGAAGTCCAATTCTAGCAGCAATAGGCGTCAAAACTGTAGCAATTGACCACCAGACAACTCCTAAACCGAGCACCAGTTTTCCACCAAGTTTATCTGCCCAGATACCCCCAAGAATCTACAGGCCAGTCAAAACAAGTTATTTTCAATGAGTCCTAGATGAAACTCAAAATTCATGACTATCTGAGATCATACCTGAGTCAGTAGATAGCCCCAGAAAAATGATGATTGAATTAATCCAACAGTTGCACTGTTCCAGTTGAACTCTTTAGACATTGGAAGTATTGCAATACTCATATTCACCTACAGCAAAAAATTGAAGCTAGCATATGACTGAGCTATGAAAACAAAATATAACATGAAAATTTTGAAATAAACATTTATTTTATGAAGGATGATTTTTGGAAGCTCAGAATTTGTAATTATTTAGAATTGGGAGTATCAATTCCAATTCTGCTGCTTTTCTATCATAAAGAATAGAAATTCTAATTTCACATGGAACTCAAAAGATAGTTTTTACAAGTCAATTCTTAGGTAGGAACAAATTATTTCAGTTGCGAAGAACTCAATCCTCAATAAATTTTCTATAATATTTTGCACAATTCAACGTATTAGATTCACAAACAATTCCGTGAACCTAAAGCAATCTGAAAGAAGACGGTTACATCAAGTTCAACATTTGATTTGAACAGCTCCTTCCAACTAGTTAAATCATTAATCACTTGCAAAATGCAAATAGTTGAAACGTGAAGCAAAGAAATTGAATAAAAAACTAGAAACTAGCACTCACACGGTCCATGTTACATAGCAAAAACGCAGCAAAACAGAGCAACACAATGACCCAACGCTTCGGAAAATGCTCCGTCCAACCAGATGTTTCTTGAGCATTCCCCTCCACCGACGCACGAGTTCTCTCCAACTTCAGAAAGTCAAGATGACCGCATTGACCTTCGTTAGACCAGAAATTACCAGGACACGGATAGGAATAACAAAAAAGTCTTGAGAGTTTTGAAGATTGAAGAGACGGTGAATACGATAATCCTGAAGTGGTCGTTCGGCTCTGTAACTTTTGATAGAGTACACTCCCTTCCACACATCGCACACTGAAAACGGTTGTGCGATGTGAACAACCAGGTTCTCTTTGTCCAACTTTACCTGCCAACGCGAAGCAAACAAGTAAAATCCAGAACACAGGCGAATGAACTTCTATTCTCTCAGAATTTCAAAGATAAGCTAAACCAGATACAATCTAACTTCACTCTAGAGCAAGCAATCAAAACATGCAGAGAACTTCAAAGCGAGATGCCGAAAGAGATTGAAGCACACTAAACCACACCTGAGCCGATGAAGGAACCGAAATTCCGGTTCGATAGCAAACCACCGAAGGCCATTGTTTCACAGTAAGGTAAAACAGATTTGAAGAAGCTCAGAGCTACTCTATAGTCTATACCATTTTCAGTCCTTTCCTTTCGCTGTTTCTGCAATACATTTTTTATTCTTCAGAAGTGGAAACAGCTCAGTGTTCTTAATATAATAAGAGAAGGAGGGACGAGCGTTTGACAACTGGCGAATCCTCTTCCAGAGAAGGAGCAGAAAAGCACGAAATTACCGTGACACCCCTGCATGAAATCGGAATTTACGGTGGCGTTTCGTTTGTGTTAAGATTTAAATTTTGGGGTATTATCGGGAACGAAGGCAAAATCTGAGACGTTACTCCGAGGAGCAGAAAGGTTGTTCTCCGATCACCGGAAAAGAATGCAAGAAGGGGATGAATGACTGTTTACGTAATTACTTCTCAAGAATCAAGACAAAAATACTACGACAACGTTTTACGATTTGATAATGACGTGGAATAGACAGCGCGTCTAATCAATTTCTTTTTGTATGATGTGTCAGTGTACAAAACTTCGTACAAAGTACGATATTGAATTTTTTT
>JANKYE010000005.1:2443920-2459431 GCA_032467995.1 Erythroxylum dillonii | reverse complement strand
GTTCAAATTATTAGTTTATTATATATTATTATACTAATTTTATAATAACTTATTACCAATTAAATCTTAAACTTTTTCTTTGAGCAAGTCCAATTTCTAAAATATTATTAATAATTTTTATCATTGAAAATCAGTCATTCAATTTTCATAAACTAAAATAAACTTATTAATATTTATTTAATAACTTTTAAATTAAATTTAAAATTTTTTATAAGAAAAAAAGTTATTATGAATATTTTTTAAAAATTTTAATTTAATCAAATTTTAATCAATTTTATAACAATTTCCTAAATCTTTTAAATCTTACACAGTCTTATTAGTTTACCTTTCTTCCCAACTTTTAAAACATTGCTTGATAGCTTCACTATTTAATCAATAATGGCCCAAAACCGAGACTTAGGATACTAAAGTTGAATCGACTAGAAGTTTCCGAGTTAGAGTAAACCTCATCTGCAACCATCATCGAACTTGACGATAAATTTCGGTCATTATCATTCAACGGATGTACACTCAGAAAACTCACTAGTGCTTTAATGGAGTCAAAAGCTAATTAAATTCTGTATACGTCATGATACTTGATATAGAGAATATTACAAGCTCTCCTACAACTTATACAAGTGAGGCTTTATAGGGTGGGGTCGTGTGTCAATAACTCTAAAATTGATGGGGGACTTGCTACGACAGTTCAGGTCCAAGTCCTTGTCATTGAGATTCAGTGGGTTGAAGCCGAACATGAGGGCAAGGCCTCTCAGGTTCTCCTCTCATCCATAGCGTTTTGAGGTCGCCTCTCTGCTTCCCCAATGTCAAAAACGTGCCTGCATCCATTACGAGAATAGTCGTTGTACACCTTTTGGATTACAAAAAACACCCTTTTATAAGATAAAAAGCCAAGATGACCAAATCTCAATTTGAGTTTTCCAAAATCTTTTAAAAAATATCCTAAAGCTCATTGAGCTTTTTAAAATTTATTAAAAAATATTCAAGCCAGGACTATTGCTATCATCATCACACCTAATCCGAAGTCTGGCAATAAAACAAAGTCTAGGGACTCATTGTCAATGATAACACATTTGCAGAAAATGTTTCCAAGACAACACCTTGAAGCGTTTATAGTAGGTTTGGGATTTTATATATCTAAAGGATATAGTTTTAACGAGAATGAGTAAGAAAAGAACAAAAATAATAAGACCATTATCAATATCGGTGGCAGTCTTGGACATCCTTCCTCGTCCATATCAGTAGGACCACTACCTAAATATTGACCCCAAGTTGGGAATTTAATGCCCATCACTCTTCCACATAAATTGTGAGATTTTATATAGTCAGTTCTTTCACGAATTTAATAACTATAGGTATAATATATTATAAATAATTTTTTGAAAGGATAACTTTCATGACCATAAAACTAGTATTTCCTTACCCAGAGTGAAGGGGACAATGTAAAGTAATGCTGGTTGGCCATGTCCATCCATCATGTTTAAAGCCACATAAGTGATCAAAAGACCTGAAATGCAAAGCAGGCCAATTTAACCTCACCGTGTAGTTTTATCATACAACTAGCTTTAAACAACTTATTGACATGTAGTATTTAATCAAACTAAGAACCGAAGTCGCCTTCTCCATTTCAGTTAAAGACCCTTTTCCCGCAAGTTTCTCTCTTTTGATAACCATAAATGGACATATATCAGAATAAGACAGCGGTCAAACATTGGCAATGTAAGTCACATACTTTATTCAACTTTACCAACTTATAACACCCAACTGTGTTCAGGAATTTTTAAAAGCACAGGCAGGCTTCTCTCAACTATTTCAGCAGTGAATACATATAGCAATACTATAATGCTGTTACAATAGCTAGTTAAAAGAATCAACAAATGTTGCTTACCTAAACCATAAGCAGTCATTGCCCAGAGAAAATATCCTGTTCGGAGACTCTTATTGGCGAGCCAGTCATATCTGTATCGATGGCATAAAACATTTCAGTCAAAGCAGTTCAACCACCGTAGCCTGGTATAATCCGTCCACTTCCTTTTCTATTAAAAGGAAAAGCTTTTTACAAGCATGCTTATCTTATGTTAAATTGCTTTGGTTAAATGAGATGGGACAATTTCCTACTAAGATAAGCATTTTTACTGGTCATGTTGCCCTCAACTCCGCTATTTGAAGAAACCAAGAAAAACCAGATTAGCGCTAACCCTGTTTCAACATTTCAACTACCTGGAGAGCTAAAGTTCATGTTTTTTAATTCTGGAACACAGCTATTTTATCTTCATTGTTTTACCACGAGATAAAGCAGCTACTGAAATGTTATTGTTGTTTGTTTTAATATGAGAATTTTGAAGATTTTTAGGTTGAGGTCATCACAAAATTCTCTTTGCATAGAATCTCCATATTTGTTATGTCTCCGGATTGAAGAATTAGAAGCATCAGATCTCTCTGTTTAGGGGGTTAATTCACAACCTACGTTCTTATGCTTCTTTAAAATCGAACTCTATTTTCTTCCATTTTTCAACTCTGTCAAAATCAAAACACCTGTAGGTTTCCCTTTCATGTCCCATAATTTAACATGAAAAACAAGACATTAACTTGATGATAGAATGTTTTGAAAGATAAAGACATTACGAATAAAACAGGAAATAAAGTACAAGGATTGAATTCTAACCTTAATGAAAAAGCAACAACCAACCCAGGTAAGATTATGTCGCCAAACCCAACAACACTATAGCCACCCCAAGGATCAAACATCCGTGGGATTTTCAACAGCATAGGTATACCATCTTCACCACTGTTGTCACCTCGAGCTACCTAA
The DNA here is from genome assembly GCA_032467995.1 of Erythroxylum dillonii. NCBI lineage: Eukaryota > Viridiplantae > Streptophyta > Magnoliopsida > Malpighiales > Erythroxylaceae > Erythroxylum > Erythroxylum dillonii. Next base: position 2,456,622 of record JANKYE010000005.1, on the reverse strand, counting down.
TGGAGAGAAAATCTTTTGATTCTTTACAGGTCAATATGATAGGTTACAAGAACCAATATCAGGTACAGAAATTCTTACCACAATCATGACACTCTCTTTGAACCACCACTTGGAAACAAATACCCAGAAGATGTCATACAAGAAGGCACAACTTAGAAGAACAGTTCCAACCTGATTTCAATTTTTTTTGTCACGAAGAAACAAGTAACAATAGGTTATCAGTATTAAAAGTATTTTAAAGACATTAAAGGCCTTATTGCTTAGTACATATCATAACTTATAGTATGACATTGATTCCATCACGTCTTGACTTATACTCTGTCTATATATTATTGCCTTTGGCAACCAAGCAACCAACAGAAAAAAAGGAAGAGCCACAAAGTTAAAAGTACAGTATTGAATATCAGAAACCAAATAACCAACAGTATCTCTTTCCAGAGTCAGATCTAGTTAGGATTACTAGCTGCCAATATGATCCAAGTACAAAGAAAGCAAGGAATGGAAAGCTTCTCATGTAAGGCATCTCAAATAGCACATGAGGGTAGATAAGATGATATCCATGTAATGGCAAAGCATACTTCCAAATGATAAATGTGAATCGCATATCGCATAACCACCTTGAGATTTGGTACTTGAACAATCTGCAGAACGGTAATGATCAGAGCAATTCCCTGGTTGAGAACAACAGACAAAAGAAAAACAAGAGACAGTGAATATAGAGAAGCTTCATTGGCAAAATATAGTAAAGCCAGAAAGCAAGTTTGCAAACACAGAAGCATGTCTACCACCAAAGTTTTGAATAAAGCAGGGAAGAAGATAACTCCTTTTTAACAATATAACACAGCACATTACAGGCTGCAACATAAAATGCCATATTATACAAGTCACTATATTCAGAGAAAACATGATAAAATGGATACATCGACTAGCTCCACAAACCATAAAAAGGATGCAAGAATGAGCATTTGCTTAGCCAAGTAAAACATCAGCTGTGGGAAAGATGGATCACCTCTCCTAAATTATGATGCCTCATTAATTTGAAATAGAAGCTAAATGATGAATTCATGAAAAATGTGTTCAAGGCCAAGAAAACAGGAGGCAACTTGGTCATATAGGTAGATGCATAGATTATGTGGCAAACAGGTTGATGGGTTCGGTATTCCTCTTAACTAAGATGCAAAAATATGTGTCAAGTAAACTAGGATGACATGTAAAGAGAACATTAAGGATTTATCTCTTACAAGGATGTCTTGACCTATCCAAGCAAAGGACACACGACGGTAAACTGCCCAAACAACGGCAAACGCTATGCAGAATGGAGAAACGCCTAATGTCAGATATGGAACAGCTCCAAAGAATGGAACTTTAGCATAAGTTTCTCCAGCACGTTGGAACCATCTGAAACTACATTGTTTGTTGTCAGTTCCAGAACAAGTATAAAAGGGGATAGCCATTCAAAATTTTTTATCTTGAAAAATAAGAACCAGGTAATTCTTGCACAATAGAGTATAGACGAGTTGAATAAGCAGTTCTTAGAACAAATTTAATAAGCTTCACCTATGCAAGATCAAGGATGCATACCATGATAATAAGGCCACCAGGCAAGTCTGCAAACCCTGGAAACATGAAAAGATTTCTACAACTGTCATTCCTTATACAACAACAATTTAAATAATGCAATCAGACACAAGCCTAGACCTGCAAATATGATGAAACTGATCATGAGTGAAATTGTCAAAATGAACATACTTAATTTGCTAGCTTACGCCCTTCTTTAAACAACAGGCATATTTGAAACCCTAAATAACAGAAACTCTAAAATATCACTGCTATTTCGTACACATATTGGCAATGCATCAATTCCACCTATATTATCTAAATCACAATTAAGAAATGTTGTTAGACATACCTCCACCCCACCAATGCAGAAGAGGACGACCAGAACCTCAATAAACCAGTATGACATAAGTTTGTAAAGCATAACCAAGAAACATGATGCAATCACAACAAACAGAATAGCAGATGTCATGTTGATGTTCACGACGCTACTACGTCCTTCCATATTCAAGTAGTCATCAGAACCATCCTGCAAAGGAACCAAAACATATTCTAAGCATCAGTTGAAAAGATCAGGAAATTATTTCTCCAAATATTGTACCTAATAAAAATTGTCAAAACCAAGATGACCTTTAACAGCTTGTCCTGCTCTGTAGCTGCCTCTCTAGCACTCCATGCAGACCAATATGATGCACATAAAATGGTGCCAACAGCCATAAGCCATAAAAACACTTCTGCAACGTCAACCAGTGGTCGTTGTGGAGAATAGAGCTGCACATGCACTGAAGATTGGTGTCAAAAATCTTAAACCAAGAACATGATATCTATAGTTGCATCCATACTGATGGGAAATGCTGAAGGGAAATCTGTATCTAAAATCTGATCCTTTAGAAGTATGCTAGGAGTATGCTAGGAGATCCAGGGATGCTTACCAACAGATTTGTTCTTTATATGGTTTTCCAAGCTTGCACCAGCATCTTGTGGAAGCATGACAGCTGGGATGCCTATGATCAGATCAGTTTCATCTGGTTCACAAACCATCTTGAATAGTTCTGTAGAGAATAGTTTGGATTTCAAAAGGCAAAACAGAAAGTTGTGCTATAATCAACTTCGAGAATTGGTGATAGTAAAAGTTCTTCTGTCAGACCATGCATTGTTTTCTTCATGTATACTTTCAAGCTTATAAAAGGAAATAGTAATGGAGGAACCACAAAAAGCATACTAGACAGAGTACTCCTACAGAAAAGCTAGTTATTACTTGCATGATCATGAAAACAGATACTAAAAGGTATAAAATGAGATGATGCTTAAGATCATAGTTCAAAAAAGCAGTAAAGCACTCGTAATGAACTTAATGAATTCATTAGGACATTAAAGTGTATGAAATAATAAGGTAATTCCAATAATTACCAGTCTGGTTGTTTATTATGAGAATGGCGGAAGCACCAGCCTCGTCAGCAATATTTGCCTTGGTTACAAAGCTACAGTTACCTCGGTGAACCACAACCACCTCCGCCGCTGTAAACTACCAGACAAAAAGTGATTGGCAGATCAAAATCTGATCGAAAACGCTAACTGTCAAGAATTGTGGAACACGTTAGAATCAGAATCCAATTTTGAAACCTTGTTTTTGGGTGTGCTACAAAAATCAGGAGGATCAGCCAGAGCAAGTCGAGATCGGTTAGCATGTTTTTCCTTTGATTCCAAAGTAGGGCCAAAGCGAGCACCGACTCCAACATACTCGATATCTACAACATCATCAACCCAAGTAGGAACTTTCACCTAAAATAACAAGAATTCATTAAACGGATCCCGAAGTATCAGTTTCTCATAATTAAGCCAAAGTACAAGCAACAGTAGCACCGGAATGAAACGACTGAACGTCTGGAATTCAAAACAAAATAGCTGGTTCAGATTTCCGTTTTGATTCGTTCCAGAACAAAACAACATTTAACAATACTAACCAGCATTAAAGTAATCTCATCGATTCTTCCCAATTCCCATCCAATAATTTAACTGTACAGTCGCCTCCACTCAACACTACACACATAAGCCTCCATCAACAGACAGTTACACTTATACACGTGCATAGTTCTTCTCTCAACAAAAAAATCAACTGCTTTCAGTTTACCCCCCACAGTTTTAGTGAGAGAAAGAGAAAACTACAAAAATTAAAAGACATCCACACAATCAAGTGAAGTCAACTTCAAATTTTCAGTAAGATAACACCAAAACATCAGCGACTACTACGCAAGCAGGCACTTCTCTTTCCTTTCCTTTCCATTTTCATTAGCGAAAATTTATCAGGAAACAACCAGAAATCAGCAGTAAAAAAAAAACAAATCTGGGGTTTCGTGACGCCTTATTATGAATACCAGAACGAAGTTGTTGTCGCAACCAGGTCTCCTAGGAGCGACATCGTCCTGGTGTACTATGTCTCCAGCGAAGCCAAGCCACGGACAGGAAGCCAAAACAACAGCAACTACACAAATACGTATATCCATTAAGATTCTTCGCTATATAGCTCTTCGGTCTTCGGAGAAGAGAGCTCCGGAAATTTGGAGGAAGAGAAGAAGGTGAAAATAGGACGGAGGAGAGGAGGAGGAGGTAGTAGTACGTGAAAAGGAAGAAACGCCGTCTGTTAACTGTTAAGTCGGAAATGGGTTTGGGCTTTTTCTACTTTTTCCAATAACCGTGTTTTGGATTTTCCATTCACGTGATAGTGGGGGCTTTTCGGTCGGTCGGTCACGCGTTTTGGGTGCGTGAAAAACAATTACTTCGTTCTTTAGTAGAGAAAAATAATTTTTTATTTAAAATCTTTATTTTTTCCTTTTCTATAGATTAATTCTTTAATTATTGAAATCACTAATTGTCGAAATTACATAAGTTTACTCATAATTATTAGAAATATTATTTTTAAATGTGCCACATTAAAAAATAATAAATTAAATAATATAATAAAGATTAAAAAAGTTAAAAGTCAACGTGCTTATTATACAAAATTTTTTGCTTTACGAAATTTTAAAGAGGTCATAATATATGCAATTTTATTTTTATATTTTTACATAAGAACTATTTTTATAATTTGAACTCGTAACCTTTTAATCATAAGGAAGCAACTTTATTAATTACTCTGAAATTCACCTTCTAAATCATATGATAAATTGAAAAGAAAGTAATAAAAAAATAACATTATAACATTATGTTAGACTGAATCCTAACAATTTATTAATATATTTTATGTATTATTAAGGCATTAAAAATATAGGATAATAGGATTAATTATTTAAAATTGTTTTTATGAAAATTTTAATTTTAGTAATAATTTAATTTTGAAAATCACCGAGTATTAAAATTTAATTAGTTGTATTATTGTGTTGGACTTGTTAATATATTTAACATATCAAAATGTATTAATATAGTTTTCATAAATAATTTTTAATTAGCGCTTAATTAATAAATACCTAAATGCAAGACCTTTTAGGGTAAATTAAAATTGACGCGGTTTTTTGCGTGAAGCGCGTGGGACAGTGTCTTGTCAACGATCAAAGGTTACCGGCAACTGCCTGTTCAGGTCAATAAATATTAAGTACAGGCCGTACGCATAAGACGGCGCAATATTAAATAATTTATGACCCCCACAGCAATCAGCTGTGACCGAAGCTAGATTAGACTGTACTCGTGTCGACTTCTGATACGCTGAATGGAAAAATAGTACGGAAGGTCCAAGTATCAACATTAGGACCCGTGTAAATCAGACACGTGTTTTTGCTAGCTGGAAGAGGACCAAGAAGACTTCGTTCAGCGTACGACATAATGGATAGAAAAACAAGGGGGAGGCCCCACATTTAATATGAAACGTCTGGTCAGCTGTGGTACACATGCGTGCCCGGTGATGATGGACTCACACGTGAGGCGTTGATCTTGATCGGCTGATGGTGTGTGGACCCTACGAGACAGTGGCTCGGTGATGATCCAGATGACTAGACTCTATCTATACATACCCACACCCACTTGACACTTGTGAGTATATGCCTGGAATATAACTACTTGTTCAAGATAACGTATTTAAAAGTGTTTAATTTTTCAAATATTTTAATTTAATAAAAAAATTTAAACAAATTTTATTTAATAATTAACCTTTTAAATTTTGTATATATTAAGTAAAATTTTATTTTTACCAACGTATTTAATAAATATACATTCACTTAGAATTGGATAGATAAGTCACTTTAATTTTAAAAACAATTTTGACTATACAAATTTTAAAAAATTAATCATTAAATTAATAATTTTTGTCCAGAATCTGTGGTCCTACCTACTACCAAACAAGGTCTAGGTCTAATGAAAGCGGAAGATGTGGAACAAATGTCATTATTGATAAGTTGGTCCCGAAGAAAGCAATAGAGAGGGCTATGCTTGAACCAGGGGTAAAGGATGCGCCAGACGAAAGGAAAGAACCTTTTGTCTTTGGCGACTCATTCAACATGTGGATGAATACCGACGAAGGAGCATACAGTGCTTTGGTCCGTCTGCCACGCTTACAGGGAAAATTCTGGCCAGTATTATACTCTTTGTGTGGGTTGACCCGATGCAAACAAAGATTAATTTAAGTGTAGATTATTTAAAAGCATTTTCTCGTAATTAGAAACCTCCTAAGACACCTCATAGAACAACCGAAAAAAGAAATCTGTCATGATTTTTATGCTACTGGGTCAACTTAGGAATGGAATTCCAGTTTAAAAACTTTAATTTTGACTCGAAATTTAGTCAAATATAAGTTATTCTGTTTAAATCTAAATTTAAATATATTAAATGAAGTTATTTTGATATAATTATGAAAGATTAAAGTCTAGCTTAACAAAACATTGGGATGAAATTGTCAGGATCAAGTCAAGTTGAATGAGAATTTCTGGTCCTAGTGGACAATATTCCAAGCTTGAGAAAAAGCACAACAATCCAACCACTAAGGCAATAAATGTGGCACAGATCTGCAGAAGAAAATGCCCCCACTTGATTAAGAAGAACCAGGTCCAAAAAGCAGATACGAGAAAGGTTACAGTGAGGCCCAACACCAAATTCTTCTACCTCCTTTCTTCTCACCCCATCTTCTTGTGTTGATTCTTGTCCCTCCCTCTAATGTTTTTAGTATAGTTCAACCAAAGGTTCAAGGACCAGCTCTCTATCCAAGTCAGTTCTATAACAGGCATCTATCAAATTAAACTTTTTTCCTTACATAACTATAAGGAATCTTTGTCAAACCTTTATTCTATACTTTCTAATTAAATTTTACAGAGCACAAAACATACCAACGTATCATTTCTTGGTCTAATCACGTATCCATACACATTAACTATCATATATACAATAAAACATTATGAAGAATGAGAGGAGACTTTGTAATATTATACAAGAAAAGGAAAGGGAGTAAAAAGTACTGACATGTCTTCACGGCTTAACCATTTGTGAACAACGTGCTGAATCAAAAGGAAGTTGGGAATTAACTTTTATTGTGTTCTACGGCTGATGTAACCACTCCTGGATTGCTGAACGAAGTGCATGGTTAGGTACAAGATTGGACCTTTCGAGCTTAACGTTGGTCATGGGTGAGGTATCATGACCGCTGTCTAGCCATCCTCTCAGGGCTTCTGCTTCATATGTATAACCATCAGCTGCTACGTGTGGATCTCTCATGACTTCCTGCATGTTTACAGCAAATGAAGCAGCATTTTCAATCACTGATGTACTTGAAAACAGTGTAATGACGTTGAGACTTTGTCCTGGTAAAGCTACCACTGAAAAGTCAATATGACAGATGAAATATGGAGAGGAAGAGATGAACTTGCCTGAAAAATGGGGCATATGAAATATGGGGGAGGTTGGCACTGCTCTGCTGAACCAAACCTGAAAGACCATGAGCCTCCGCATGAGGCCTTCATTGGCTGAAGTACCCTCCACACTTCTGAAGCAAGATCTGGCCTACTTTTTCTCGTCAACTCACAACACCTCAATGCTAAGTGAGTCAACTGTTCAGCTAGCACAAATGGCCAGTCTCCTGCTAAAGGGTCCAATAGTACTTTCAAGTTTCCTTTATCTAGCGCGTATTGCACCTCCTTTGTGATCCCTAACGCCGATTTCCCAGTTAATAATCTCAACAGTATGATTCCAAATGAGTAAACATCTGACATCGGAGTAAGCTCTCCAGTGGCAAGAAACTCGGGATCCATGTATGCAAATGTACCCTTGGGGTTTGTTTTGCAGCATAATGTAGTGTTGCTAAAACGGTCCTTGTGCGAGAGAAGACGAGAGATCCCAAAATCACTCAGCTTACTTACTAAATTTGAGTCAAGCAGGATATTAGCTGGTTTTAAATCACCATGCACGATGCTCTGTGGTTTATTAGAGTGAAGAAAGATGAGGACGGAGCATAATTCTGAGGCAATCCGTATTCGAGTTTGCCAGGACAAAGGGGGAGAATTATCCCTGCAGCTAAGTCTGTCTTCAAGGCTTCCATTGGGAAGATATTCATAAATAAGAGCCCAAGCTTCAGGACATGCTCCAATAAGAGTGACAAGATTTGGATGCCGCATCTTGCTCAGAATATCAACCTAACATAAAACCAGCAGATATTATGCACTGATCATAATCACAGCCAGATTCAAATCATTATTGTTATTCATGCCGAAAGCATAGAATGTAGATAATTTGAATAACAAGTGGCCAAACTATTTTAGGAAACAGCTTCTGGACTTCCAAGAGTTACAGATGGCTTAGTAACTCTCACCAACGGGATAGGAGGATCATGAGATGGACAATCTTTCACAACACATTAAAGATATGAAAGGTATTCAACTAGGGGATATATTATCTATATTCCGGAAAGAAATATAAACAGCAGACCAAGCAATTGTAAAAGCAAAAAGCAATATGTTTGTTTGAACATTCTTGTGATCCTACCTCTTGTTGAAACTCTGAAGGACCTTGCAAGCTGTGAGGGTGGAGCATCTTTATAGCAACGTCAGTGTGGCGAAGGACACCTCTATAAATGCTACCGTAACCCCCTTCACCAATTTTGAGGGATGGACCAAACTTATTAGTTCCTTCTTCAATCTCCAAGAAAGAGAATTCGGAATAATACTGAGGAATGTGAGTTCCTGAGGCGTCTGCTCTGCATTTCCTTAGTTCCTCAGCTTCTTTTAGGGCCTTGTCACGATCTATCTGTAATTGATCTCGTTCTTTTTTATAATTTTGCAAAAGGTCTACAGCAGATATAATTTTTTGCTCCAGAACTTTCTCCATCTGATCTAACTGTGTGACTTCACTCTCCAGCAATGATTTCTGATCTAGGGCAATGTGGAGTTCTTCCATGACTTGGTCCCGTTCTTTATTCATCTTCAGAAGTTCTTCCTTTTGTTTTGCCAGCAGCTCCTCAACTTCTTTTCTTTGTTTTAATTCCTCAGCATATAAGTTTTCTGATGCTCTTGCCTATGATTGCGAAAGAATAGAGTGCAATTACGTAAGAACGTGTAGTCCTAATGTTCTCCCCAAAGATCACCTAGGCCCCTTGCTAATTAGAGGATCATAAAGTACATGCTTAAGGGATAGCTTTTTCACCAGAGACAGATGGGCAATGACAAAGCAACTAAGTGGAATAAATAGTCCAGGTATCATCTAGTCAATTCTCGTTACCTTACCAATAATCATGAACAGCTTTGCTTTCAGTGCAATTTGTATGACATATTTCCCTTGCAGTCCATATTTTCAAACTTAGATGAAACAATTTACCATGTTCATGAAAACAATCACCTTTTTATTAGTGAGAAGTCAAACATATATGCTTCATGACACAAAATATACCTTGCGTATGGCCTCGATGGCATCTTTTTCAGCTTTGGCCCGCCTGACAGCTTCTTCAAATGCTTCTCGCTTTGAATTTGCAGCATCTGCCATCGATTTTTCAAGTTGATCATAAAGAGGCTCCTCCAAACTCCTGTCCTGCTGGTGCGCAACTATTTAGATGCTTGCAGAAGGTAGCAATTTCATGTATTTCAAATTTTAATAAAGAATATTTATCCATTAATGAATCTTTATCCAAATTTCCTAGTGTGATAGATTTTGGGAGTACCAGTACGCTGGGAGGAGATGAGTTATGAAGATCCACTATGGACCCAGGATGGTTCAACTCTAACCCAATCTCACATTCACTTCCCCCAGATTGAAGGTAAGGAACATTGGCCATTCCACTAGATGAGCAAGTTGATGAAGCAGACCTCCCCTTGGTAGTGCTGGTGCTTGATAACGTATTACATTCATCAGAACTGTCTTCTGCATCTGACTTGAACTGTGGAGTTAACAACCCTGCAACATAATTTGAAGATCTAGAAGTTCTTTCTGTACCCTCATGGCCATGAGAACTATCTGATTTTACCCTGCGGAATAAATCTTGAGCTGGATTTGTCAGTCTTGCAGAATTCTGCTGCCTTAGGGTAACAGACTGCGATCTACGAGGGTTTGATTCTCCAGTTTCAGAATTTGGACTTTCCTTCCATGGTGAAGATCCAGCAACTACCATAGTTCCATCAGAAATACCTTCCCTGTTCGACATAAATTCACTTGGTAGCATAATTGAATCGAGTATGTAAATATTACGTACTTGGCATCACTATATCCCAAATGAAACATGTGGTCACACATTTAATACAAAGATTATGCATTATTCTTCACAACCCAAAGTATCGTAAGGAAGGATTTTGATAAATATTCAGACCCTTCCCGGTTACCTGATAAGAACCCTAGGTTTTATATAAACAAATTAGGCAAAATTGGACAAAATAATTAAGGGCAAGAGATAGATATTTGATCACTTCAAGCAAATCAAACTCCAAATAGAATGGATTCCGATTGCAATTTGCCATTATAATTAAGACAAACCAATGTTCTTATCAATAGTAGTTCTAAATCCTAATATTCACGGACTCCTACTATTACAGATTAACAGGATTCTATACAAAACGATTCACACAGAAAACAAGCATATTAAGCATACCTTTGGTGAATAAGGCGGCCCTTACAAACAAACATGATATGACAAAAAGCAGGCGCTTGAAGACGGACAGACATCGCTTTCTTAGATTTGATTTCCATCATGTTCCTAAGATGTTAAGAGTTGCACAATTACTCCACATTAGAAAGTAAAATGCTGGTAATAACCAACAATTGATACAACTTTTAAACACTCAACACCTTGAATAACTCTTGTCTTTAGCTGCCCCCATAACAAGCGTCTTGATCCCACACCGAGAAACAAGCTCCGAAATCCCCTGCTCAATACTCTCTGTTTCAATAACTAGTTTTTCAGCTTGCACCTACAATAAAACAGTTACAAGGCAAAAGAAAGCAGTTAAGAAAACCCGATCACAACAGTTCCTTCTGGAATCAATGGCCAGTACATAGACGAAACTTAATACCCCCATTCGATAACAAATGCGAAGGTACTCTTCTAACATCTGATGCATTTCTTTCCTTTCAATTTCACGATACGCCAGTACTTCCTCTTCTGTGAGTGAACTCGCCGGAAATTTCCCGCCCACTAAGAAACATCACATGTTCGTTTAAGATGTTGAAACACAGACACTAATAAAGTCAAAATTGGTGAATTTTACTCACTGCAGGGGATGAATTCTGCGGGTTGGTGAACGTGAAGAACGCAAATCCTCTTGCCTCCGGAGTTCTGCAACGCCCAAACAAAAAGCGATTTGCATTCTTTCACTGATTTCCCCACAGCGACGTGTATCTTCTCCTCGATTACGCGCGAAACGGTTTGCCCTCGTAGTCTGTTCATACTGATCGCCGGAGCTCTAAGCTCTCTGAACCTCATCCGACTCACCACAGCCGTCATCGATTACAGTTACCAAACAACAACTCACCATCAAATTATCATAAATTTACGATTCCAAAAGGTGACATTTGGCAAAGAACAATTGCTAGAGATCAACATCGATCAATCAATTAATTTAAAGGCTCTGATTTGACTTAAAGGATCGAGAAAGAGTTGTCTTCTGCTCCGATTAGCAGAAAAGAGACTCAAGATTCTGATTTTAAAGTCTGGCCAATTCTTTTACTTCCTCCAATCCGTGCCTCGCTTCCGGCGTTATCCCTTAACAAGGAAGCTTCATTAAATTATGATGGGGTCACTGATATTTTAATATAGTGAAATTTTTTATTTTAATATTAAATTTTTTATTTAGTTATGAATTTAAATCTTTTTGTTAATACTAGATTGGCGAGAGTAAGGGGGCGCTTGGTTCACAGAAGGTAATGGGAATAGGAATAAGAATGAATATATATAGTAAAGAATGAGAATGAAGTATAGCCAACAATGAATCTCATTCCTCTAGTAATCCACAGGTACAGAGTATTGCTGAAAATGGGAGAATGAAAGTATTACTCCTGTTGATATCAAACATGAATTTTCATTTCATACCCGTGCATTTCTCCCTATTACCCCCAAACAAGCACTTCCTAAATTTCTAAAATAAAAGAAAGGCCTTAAGAGTTGACCCTCGTTGAGGAAAAAAGGCTTGTGTCTCGGTTAACATTACCTAAAATTTATTTCTAGTGCCCATTTAGATGGATTTTTTTGGAGATTAATAAGCATTTTTTTTTACTACAAAAGTCTTTTTTAAGAAAAATGAATGTTTAGCTGTAAAATAAAAAACAATTTTTTACTAGATATAGCTATTTTGGCGCAATAAAAGCCTTTTTTAAGAAAAATGAGTGTTTGGCTGTAAAATAAAAAATAATTTTTTAATAGATATGGCTATTTTAACAGTCAAAATATAGCTTTTTAAGAAGCTCAAATTTAGAACTTTTCAAAAAAGCATTTTTTTCATGTAGATTTTTCAAATCAATTAATGAGTCTATTTTTTAGACCCTTTTGTCCTTATATTTTACACATAATTTTCACAATACTTACAAACTCATCTTCATGTTTATTTTGGGTTTTTAATAATATTATTTGACTTTTTTAATATGTTTTAATATTTAGTTTTTTATATTAGTTTCATTTATGTTTTATATGGTTTAAAATTATATAATAATTAATATATTATGCTTTGCATATTGTTTAATATACTTTAAATAATA
>JANKYE010000005.1:2428825-2440475 GCA_032467995.1 Erythroxylum dillonii | reverse complement strand
AGAAGAAATTAATAAAAGAAGGGTTAGTGTCTTCCTCCACAAACCCGCCTTGCCTCCAGACTCCACGAGCTTTACAACATGCCACAAGAACATAATACACATCCTCCTCCTCACCACACCAAGGACACCCTAAATCAACCTTAACTCCTCTCCTATTGAGCCTCTGCTTGGTTGGTAAAATATTCCGCAAAGCACGTCACATAAATTCCTTATCATTTGGTGAGACGTCTAAGTTCCAAATTTTTCCCCACCAATCTCCCTCAACTACCTCCCCACTCTCCCTAATCAAATGCCATGCTACATGATACCCTCATTTAACACTATATTTCCCTTTCTTATCCCAATACCACAATAGACGATCTTGACAAGCATGTAAACTAAGAGGAATATTAAGGATAGCTCTAAACTCCCTCAAACTAAACAAGCTCATGATTTTCTCCACATCCCAGCTCCTCTCACCCTTCACCAACAACTCACTCACTCACGTTCATATTGGGTGCAATAAAGGCCCTACTATCTTCCACCAAAAAATTATGATCAATAGGTAACCAAGAATGTTTTGTAACCACTATACTCTCCCCATTCCCAACCCTCCACCGCGCTCCCTGTTTCAAAACCCCAATTGAAGCATGAATACTCCCCCATATGTAACTAGGAGACCGCCCCAGAGATGCCTCCAAAAAATCTCTATTACGAAAATATTTTGCTTTGAAGATCTTAGCAAAAAGAATATTGGGTTCCGTCATAAGACGTCACCCTTGTTTCGCTAACATGATCAAATTGAAACAATGGAGATCACGAAAGCCCATACCACCCGATTTCTTCCCACCACACATCCTATCCCAAGCTAACCAGTGGACACTTCTCCTCCCATCCCCCTTATCACCCCACCAATATTTATTCATCCGCTTCTTCAAAGCATCACAAATAGTAACAGGGATTTTGAATACACTCATACAATAAGAAGGAATGGCTTGGGCAACTGATTTAATAAGAATCTCCGTTCCTGCTCTCGAAAGGAATCTGCTAGACCAACACCCCATCCTTTTTTCTAACTGATCCCGTAAGAATCCAAAAACCTGCTTCTTAGACCTCCCAATCAAAGATGGAAGCCCCAAATAATTACTGTCGCCCAACAGATTTGACACATTAAGAACATTAGAGATACCTTCTGTAACTTCTCTACAAAGATTAAGACTATAGAAAATTATTGACTTAGTAAAATTGATAGACTGCCCAGAAGCCCTTTCATATTTTAGCAAAATATCCCTAACAATAACAGCATTCACCACCGATCCCTTAAAAAAGAAGAAGGAGTCATCCGCAAAAAGGAGATGAGTGACACTAGGACAACTGTTAAACCCCTAAGTCCAGACTGCGGGTTCGTGCGAGTGTTGGTGAGCCTTGGCCAATGCTTGGCACGCAAGTCGGCACGAGGAAGGCGTGTTGACGAGGAAACAGGGCAAAGTCTAAAGAGTAGGCGAGATTCGATACGCGTAGGCGTGCATGGGCGGAAATCTTCGACACGACGTAAGATTCAGATGCGAGGCCGCACGGAGTTAGCAAACTAAGTCGTGCAAGACCCGAGAGTGCGCGGGAAGATGCAAAGGCATGCGAGACCCTGCCAAGATGCGCGAAGGCATACGAGCGCGACGAGGCGTTTAAGCACTTGACTTTGGCAAGGGAGGTCGAAGGTAGGTGAACTGGCGAGGTTTTATGCTAAGTTGGTTTGTGACTTGTAGCGACGAGATTGCACGCATGAGAGAGGCATGCGAAAACTCTAAGGCATTGATGGGCGAGTGAGATCAGACTTGGTGCGAATTTTGGTAGAGTCTCGGACCTTGTGGAGATTGACTCGATCCAAGCTAGGACTTGACGGACAAAGGACTTAGCCACGCTGGATGGATGGACCATAACAAACGAACTTGTTGTGGGAAGCATTGGATCAGACCAGTGTGCTAGTGGGCTTCGGCGAGATCACATTGCATCATCAGCGGATAGAGATCACGGGGAGATCTTTGATGATGTGGCGATGACTGGGAGTTAGAGTTGTAGTGAAACTCAACATCTGAAGATAATGGAGATCTTTGCGGATAAGGATGTTAGTATTCTAGATAGTGTTTTAGATCAATGCAAACTCTATCTTTATGTTATCCTGTTAGATTCTATCTTATCAGTTAGAGTCCTATTTGGATGGGTTTGTCATCCAATTGGTTCGTGAGATCTTATCTGATAGAGATAGACGTGATCTTAGGCAGTTCAGATATAGTGGGATTCTGAATGTAACTTGGAAGGCAAGTTAGTATGCCTATATATAACTCATTTAAGCTCTGCTCTACTAATTTGATAAGAGAGAGCATTCTTTGTATTCTTTTGAGGGAAAGTTTATAAAATTGGTCTTTTGACCGTATCTCTGTGTGTTTTTCTTGTTGCCTATATTCTTTAGTTGCTTCTGCATTGTTTCTTCGAGGGTGTGCGAGGTAAACACTTCGAGGGTTGGGAAAGGCTGAGTCTTACTTTAACGGATCTAAGTGAGATTGTCGTGCAAAGGGTGTGAGTGAGAAACTTCGGGTGAAAGTTCGAGTTTCCAAGGTGACCTTTGTGACAACAACTACGTCCAGCTTTAACATCCTCTAATAACCCTACCCTACTAGCCTCATGAAATAAGAGAGAAAGACCTTCCGCACATAACAAGAATAAATAAGGAGATAATGGACACCCCTGTCGTAATCCTCTACTCAGAATAATAGGCCCAACCTCTTCCCCATTCAGTAACACAAAATATTTGACATTTTTCACACACATGATAATCCAGTCCACCCAGTTACTCGAAAAACCCAGTCGAATCATCATATTTTGCAAGAAGTCTCAATTAACTCTATCATAGGCTTTAGAAGTTTATATGTCCAATTATCTTCTTTAGAGGGAGTTTTAATATGTGACAAATAATGTCAAAAAGGGGAAGATTATTAAGATATATTTATTATATCTTATTGCGTAATTTTGGACATTATTTGATAATTGGGCTTAGTTAGATTTATGTGGGACTCTTTCCAGATAAGATTGATTGAAATTAAAATCTTAATCAAGATGAGATTTAATGTATATCTTATTTTGGGATAATGGCTATCTATGGAGATTTTTGTTGATTATTTGCATTTGTAATATGGCTAAGATTTTCGTGTATTATGAGCTGAAATGTTGTTATTTTTTAGGTGTAAAAACGATAGGTTATGTGAGACAACAACAACTAGATTTTAAGTTAACTTTTGATGATATCTGGCAGCTGATTGGGTCAAGATATTAATTTATCTATTACTGATTTTTCTAGGTAGAACAACTTGATTCATGCAGCTGCTACTTGGTGATGTGTGTGAAGACTCCTTGGTGTACTAGGGATCAAATGTTGAATGGGCAGATCATGTTGATATTGTGAGTAGAAAAATTGGGAGATAGCTAAAAGTGTGTTATGGTGTGTGTGAATCATCGTTTTTGGAAGGTGGTGTTGTGGGCTAAAGGATAGAGTTAGTGAGCTACAGATTTTGTGATGGTTTATAAGTGATTCCTTCTTTGCCTTATTTTGGTTTGGTCTTTGTCGTGTTCGGGTTTGTTGCAAGTAAGTTATAAGTGAGGCGTGATCTATTTTGTTTTGGTGATTAAAAATATAGTGCATGTAAGAATCAACGAGGGAATCTCTATGTTGATATAATTTCTTATTGGGTTGCGATGGTTGTTGGTTGATTTCTTTGTGGCTGCAACATCTTGGAGTGGTTTGCTTGCGTGGACTATCATACTTGGTGTCTTCATCTTCCAACTGTGAATTAATACTGGTATTTTCGTGGATCAACCCATAGTTTGTGGTGGCAACTTTCAAACTTGTTTTAGTGAAGCTGAACCTATAGGGGAGTTGTTTTTCTGTTCTTTCTCAAGTGTTCTCATTTATGTTAAATTTTATTTAACTACTTGAATTATTTATTTAGTGTTCTTTTGTTATAAGATTGTTGAGAAAAATCCTCTATTGAGGTTAGTATAAAGCAGTCGTACTATTGAATGTGAAATTCTTTCACGAATAGTGAGGACGAGAGATCGTGTTAAGAGTTTAGTGGTGTCAACTTAGTAAAACCTTGTATAAAACTATTGTCGTTAGTGAAAGTATAAGCTAAGTGAGAGCCCCGCAGACATAAATAAGGTGTGTCGATCTGCGCTGACAAATATCGGTATTGATTTGTTATTTCACTTTTGATTTCTTAATTTTTCTAATTTTTGATTGTGCTAGAAGCGGCTACAATAAATCGAAGATCTTGTGAAACTAATACACCCCTATAATTTTTCATAAACAAAATATACTTTAATCGGATTCAAATTTAAAACTAAACATAACACAAAAGACATTGAATTCAAAGCAATCGACCAACTCAGTATATAGTTTTTATCTATTTTCTTATTTAATAAATTAAAATTTTTTTAATCCATATAAAAGTATAAAACTAATCGAACTTTTAGTCTTGAATCTTTGGTATGTCAGCTTCATGAAAACCAAATGAGATCACCCGCTTCGTAAGACCACCCTCCTATACATACGTCAACTCTGCACAGCTATTAGTCGGTGGCCAGCTCCGAAACCGAGGAATACATTAAGTCCACATTGCTTAACGTTTTGTCCACGTGGCATTAAATTAACGGACAGATTCCAAGATTGTTCTTTAACAGACGCTACTTGGCAGTCAAGAAGCTGTGTTGTTGACTTGGAGGAAACTTTACATTTATTAGCTGCATGCTTTGTGTTGGTTTACCGACAGACAAAACTGGATCGAAGTAAAAGATACCCGAGCTATTTAAAGAAATTTCCGATTTTTTTAATTTTTAAAATTTAAAATTTCAGAATAATAAATTTTATTTTGTTATTCAAATCAACTCTTAAACCTAACTCAGAATAATTATTTGTTGTTATTATTTAAAATTTGTCAATTCAAATCAAATATAATTAATTTCAGTTAAATTTTAAAATTGAGTTGAAATACTATATTAGTAGTACTTGATCAGTTGATTCGGAAACAACCTCTCTATTATGTAGAGATAAGGCTGCGTATTATCGGACCTCTTCAGACCCCACTTTAACGTGAGATTTTAGGCTGAGTGATGATAATGATAATAATAACAACTTGATAAGTTTATACTTAGTCTGAGCTTAGCCCGAGGATCTAATGAGCCTAGGACTGCCAAGCTCGAGCTAGAATAATAGACTGGGCCTCTGACAGATAGGTCGGCCATGTCCAATTTATTATTTTTTAAAAAATAATTTCCAAAATAACATCATTTTATATTTGTCAATCGAGTCTCAGGTTAGGCTGAGTCTAACAGCTCAAACTCAAACTCGACCCTAAGTTAGGTCAACCAGAGCTCGACCTATTGATTTTATGTCAGACTCAAACCTAATTATCATACCTATTTATACTTGATGTTAATATTACATATATTATTTTGAAAAATTAAAAATAATTTTTCAAAATTTTTAAATATAAAAATTATATTTTTCAAATTATGTCTTTTGTTTGGTTTAGTTTACTCCTAACCAGTTCTTTCATGTTGTTTATTGTGTTAATAATTTATTCATAATTAAAGGAGAAGGTCAAATTTTCGATCAGAGGAAATACAATTGCTTGGAAATTACCGATATTTTTTCTTTGGGTAAACCTCCCCTATCTTGAATTTATAGAATTGATTCATTTGTGTCTATTTCTGTGTGTTATCTTGTATTCCTCTCTATCCATCCAGATATTAACATTTAATGGATGAATGGATAGAGAAAAGTAGAAAGTATTATACAAAAACGAGAACAATCATCCCGTGCCTCTATCTTATCCGATACCACAAGCGACTAAATTCGAAGTCAAATTTATGTGGGACCCTTTCGAGCGGAGCCCCCTCACAAGAATTTAAAATAACTTCATATTTAAGACTCTAATTCAAAACTTTAGTTAAGAAAAGAAAGCCTCCCTACCATTCCACCACAGCCTCGTGGATAATTACCTGTATTTTTTAGCCACAAAGATACAATGTTTCTAGGGAAGGTGTCAATGCTGTCGGAAGTAGACAATTATCATATGAGTTTCCAAAGTCAAATCGTGGCCGTTACGTCAATAAAATATTCCAGATGATTACCAATCAAGGTGTTAAGATTCCCTTTGCATCACATCATGTAGAAAACTTGATTAAACCTTGAGGTAAATTTGAAAGTCTTCAAGTGTAGGGTTCTAGTTCCACCAGAAGATTCCATTAAATTCATTGTCTTTTCAAGTTGATGTGTTTGGATACAAGCCTAATCTAAACGCGACCAGCACCTCCCTTGATATTATTAAATATAAGGACGAAATATATATTATTAGCAATAATTAAGAAACAAAATTAGTCACTTTAAATGTAAAAACTACATTTTAGTTCATTTTTTTTACTTTTTAGTTTGGTTTATTTTAATAACCTTTCTTATTAAAAATGATCAGTTTATAAATTAATAACTCAATTTTTATAAATTATTCGATTTTTATAAACTAAAATAAACTAATTAATTTTATTTGAAGGTCTCTTTTTCTATTAATCTTTAAAATTTTCGATAGATAAAGACAGTCTCTTTTAATTATATTTCAAAATTTAAAATTTATTCAGTATTTAACAAAAAAATGAATGAAAAATTGACAAATCTTCTAAAGCAACGAGTGTTTTATAATCGCCTAATATCAGTTGAACTTTTTAAACCATATATTTCTTATCTTATCGGTTTAATTTACAGTCTAATTTTTTAAATATTGCTTATTAGAAGTAAAAGACATGAACATTTCTAATAGTTTAAAAATATTAAAAAAACTCTTTTTAGTTTTCTAGAAAATTTTCTCTTCTTAACCTTATTTCAATAATCAGACTCAGTTCTGCTAATTACGCTGACGTGTCTAATTAATGAGGGTCTCTTAACATATGACAATGTCATGTTAGTAAAGATAATGGTGAGATTAAGCTTGAGTTAGAATTGAGAAAAACTGAAAATTTGAATATTTTATTGCTACATTTTAAAGTTCGAGCTATAATTAAAATTTTGACAAAAGTTTAGACTTTTTTTTCTCTGTAATTAATCCTTTAATTAAATCTAAATCCAATTGAACGAAATTATAAGGAACCAAACTTTCTCAACGCCAACGTGATCCATCCACAAAATTCGATTGAAAACCGAAATATTATTTAAAGCAACAAAATTCCTTACCAAACTAATGAAACTCTAACTAATGCAAATTTAGTTGGATTGACTCATAAGATGACACAACTCTCTTAGCCTACTTGCTCCATTTCGATGCCACAATCTTATTTAGAGTAGGAATGCTAATGGGCTGGGCTGGGCCTGGATAAGTTCACGGGCGAGCTAGACCAACTTGATCAACTTTATACATATATTTTTTTAAAAACATAAAAAACGACGTCATTTTTGAAGTAACGATCGGGCTGACTACTTTCAGCTTGTGGCTCATTTATGGCTCGATCAACCCAGGAAAAAAATCAGGCCGGCCCAAAATTGATATCCTTAATTTCGAGACATGGTTGACATTTCAAATCGAGTCAAGTTGACTCTTTCAAAATCAACTCTTAAAGCTCGAGTTATTTGAATTTCAAATCGAGGATAATAAGGTTGTCTAAATTTTCGACCAAGTATAATAGGGTTAATAGCTAATTATTATAAGCCATTAAAGCAGTCCCCTGGTTTATTGAAATTAATGATTAAAAAATTCAACTAGTTTTATCGTAAAAATTTTGAACAGTTTAACTTATTGGTTTGATTAACTTTAATAACTTTTTTTTGTAAAAAATTGATCAATTTATTAATTGATCGGTCTTTTTTGTAAATTAATAAGTTATTATAAATGAAAATAAATTAAATTTATTTATTTTCATTTAATAAATTTTAATTAAACTTAATGATTTTTTTGGTAAGAACATTCTCTTTCAATTATTTTTTAATATTTTAAAATTTATTAAATCTTTAATCAATTTGATGACAGTCTAATATCGATTGAATATTTTAAACTTTAAACTTCATCTTTTACTTTTACTCGTTTAATTTTTGATTCAATTTTAAAATATTAATGAAATTAAAAAGTACTTTGGGCTCCCCAGCTAAGGTGAATTAATTTAGGATAAAGCCCAAATTGCGAGCTTGAAACGGAAAATCAAACGCCATTTTCCCGCCAACCTTTTCTTTTTCTTATAAAATCCCTCCCTCGTCATTCCACTCACTTCAAACGACCTGGATTCAAAAACTCATTCTCCTCCATAACCGCCTAGGGTTTTGATTTGACTTTTAAAAAATGTATTAGGCTTTCGTTTCGCTTTTGTGCGTAAGGTCGGCCCTCGGCCTCAGGAATGAGATGAACTTGAAGGTCAACAAAGCCTGCGATCTCTGCGCAGTCGAGGTTTGGCTTCAAATCACAAGTCGATCTGTTTGTTTTACGGGAAGGTGCGGGAAATCTGAAGAAGTTTGCATTAATGTCAATATTCCCCCTGATGTTATCATTTTCTGGCTTGCTTGTGCATGATGTTCCTTAGTCGAAAAACTGAAGCAAAAGAAAAGGTCATCGCATACTTTTTCTAAATGTATTTTCGTCCATATTTTCTCGGCAGCCAAACAAAGAAACGGTTTCTTTCTCGATGTGATCTGTTTGGCTGCGGCTCAGTTCGGTGATTTTGATAATCCTGTCGAGCTTGGACTATTAAAATTTTAACTGTTTCTGTAGAAAATTTTTCAATTCGTGAGACTCGAATATTTGCTTTTATGTACGCCTTTAGGTTTCGGGATAATTTTGAATACTCGACAGCATCCATTGGCGATGCATTAATTCAATACGTTCTCTTGTTGCTTCTATTGTGTCTTCGCATCTGTCCTCTTCTATTAATCGTTATATTTTCCTCGTAACCAAAACTGATTTAGGTCAAATACTGATAACGGTGGGGAATGTGTAAAGAGGCCTTCTCTTTTGTTTTCAAAGTCATTTTCTATTTCTTAACAGTATTCCACGATTTGGATGATAATAAGGAGATTGAGTGCTGTTACAACTGGAATACAAGCATCCCAGCCTCGCTTACAAACTCTACAGCCATCATTTTCACAGGGGATTTCATCATGGAATGTTTTCTCAGCTCCCTCAGACTTCTCTTGACGAAAGTCTAACAAATGATCAGGTTGATGTTGTTGGTAGGGTTGAAATCTGATGTTTAACAAGTCAAAACTGAGCCGGAATTTTCTAAAGATTCACGAGATTATTGGCAATTTGCTAATGTTTAAGATTGTTGGCAGAGTTTAAAGCCTGTATCAGGGTGAACTGTTGTCGACTTGTGATTCTTGGAAGTGGAAAACTCAGATTTGACCTTTCTGTTACTTTCTTTTGGCACTAAAAAGCAAGTACACATTCAATTTAATTTTTTAAAAAGTATATATTCAATTTTCCTCTGGATTTGTAATGGCATTGACAACGTTCGTTAATCTTTATGTGAATTGCATCATATGGATTTAATTATTTTCTCCAGAGATTTAAGTCTCAAGAACGTGAGAACTCTGTGAAAAAGCCATCTTCCTTGCATCCAATCAGCTCTTCGCATGAAGAAAGTCAAGTGGCAATATCAAGATCTTCCACCAATCTAATTCGTGAATGGAATTCTCCTTCATTTCAAGGTTACTAATGTGAGCTCGATCGAGTTTTGGTGGGCGAAATTGGTGGTTCACAAAACCTCTTTTTCATGTTTGCATAATTTTGTTAAAGTGGCATATTAATATCTCCATACATCTCAGCAGGTCAGATTAATGAAGAACTTGAGCGCCGAATTGGAATGGTGGAAATTTCATTAAACAAAATTTGAATGATCTTGGATTCTGTTCAGAGTGAAGTCATGCAGGTAAACAAAGGGACTAAAGAAGTATCTAAAGTCCCGAGGACTTACTGATCCTTAATTGTTGGAATGATCAACTTATGGCTACCGGGATCAAATAACCTGTTCCACATTTGCTATTTTAACGTTATTTCAACTTATTTTATCCACATATTTATATAGGTCTTATATAAATATGAGGATGAGATAAGTTGAAACAGAGTTGGAACAACATACGCCTCCCCATGGCTACTTTTGTAGAAATATGGAGAGTTTTTTAGAAAGTGGTTTGTATTATGAACAAATAATATTTTAAGGCTATTCCAGATTATACCACATAGAACATGATAGTAGGACTTGTTATAAATCTAGATTTGGAAGTTGTTAAAAGAAAATAATCTTTTTTGCTTCTGCGGACATAAATTTTGCTTGATGTTTCTCCTAATTCACTTTCAGTGGAAGTTATGAGGCAGAAGAAGATGCCTGCCATTGATAGCTCCCTGCAGCTAATGGTAGTAGAATTTTATTATAGCTTTGGTGATTCACTTCCCTAGTCGTCCAAGTGGCAGTGACTTTGAAGTTAACATAACTGTGTTATTGTGAATCGGAAAAAGGACAAGAGGAAACCAAGATTAGTCTGAACAAGGGAGGGAGATCCTCTGCACCCTTTTACCCAATTCCCCTTTACCAACTTCCCCTGTTTTTATGTGATCTTGGTCATTTAATTTTTGTGAGTCCCATTTATTAAATGGATGGAATTTTTATAAAACAAAGTAGAAATAGAATATTGAAACAGGTAATCTAGTTCGTTGACGGGAGGGAGACCTTTTGTTTCCCCTTACCCAATTCTTCCTGTTTTCATATGATTTTGGCCATTCAATTTTTATGGGTCTTATTTATTAAATCGATGAATTTTTATGAAACAGAGTAAAAACAGAATAATCACCAGATATCTGTATATAAAAAAGCTACAACAAATTTCCATAATGCTTTTTGCCTTACCAGAGCAAATGAATTCTCTTCGAAGGTTACAAAATGAGCTCCAAATCTAATGCGCACACACGGAATTGAAGGATTGAAAAGTTCGGATTCAAAGAAACAAGAAGAAGATAGATTCGAATTAACCAAAATTAATTTCGATACATAGGGTTTCAAATTTACCTACTAGACCTCACGAAGAACTTGTCTCGAGTAACGTAGATAATGGATAAAGAATAAACTAAGAAAGTTGTTTAGGATCAAAATCACGCTACAACCTGATTAAGTTAATAAGTGGATCAATCCAAGGATTTGAGATAAATGAATTAATTTGAGTTATGATTCAAATAACTCTCCTCCAATATGCTTGGTACACTCCGTCATCTCCACAAATTAGCCCAAATGTGCATAGAGAGTCTCCTTGAGTCTCTTGACTCTAGTTCTGGATATAGGTCCAACTGAAATGACAAGCTCGCTCCCGTCACACACGCCATCTCCATGATAATCTTTACTCCTGCTCGCGTCAAAATCACTTTCTCCAAAGAAATGCAGGTACGTATGTACGCACTGCTGGAACATTTACAAGCATTTAAGATCTTCAACTATGATTTTTGTTTTCTTGTTGTTCTGTTTTGATTTGGTTCAATCCAGTTTTTAAATCTCTGGGAAATTCTGGTTAATTTTAATTCATAATCGTAATCATTTGCAGGCGATGGCTTGCAATCTGAAGATTACTGCCTCAAAGATTCCATCCATATTTATGCTTTCC
>JANKYE010000005.1:2387492-2405076 GCA_032467995.1 Erythroxylum dillonii | reverse complement strand
ATATAATGTGCTCACAAGATATTACCTTCAAAGCCATGCCGACACTGAGTTAAGGGCTTCACATGAGGTTAGGGACCTAGCCCAAAGCTAAACAAAACAGTCAGTCAAAGGCCCGAGAGACCCTTTTCATCTCGCTCTCTCTCTTTAGATAAAATATAATTTACATAAAAAAAGAAAAAAATCTTTCTTCATTCAAGCTTCACACGCCTCCCCTCTCTCTCTCTCTCTCTCTTCGATTCCTAATTTCTTTGATGGTAGGTTAGGTCTACACTTGTCTCTCTTTGAATCTGATAATCGTTACGAATTTAGTTATTTTTCCTTTTATTTTGGTTTTGTTTCCAGTTTCATTGTGGGGTTTTACCTTGATTTACGAAAGTGCCATCAAAACCCTAGCTTTCCCTTCTCCTATTTACTCAATCTCCAGGTTTCGTTTGGGATCTAAACCCTAACTTCTCTTGCTTCGCGAATTCTGGAGATCTTTTCTTGTAGATTTGGTGATTGTTGCTTGTCAATGCTTGTTTAGATCGATATAGAATCTTCCTTGGGATTAAAGTTTAGATTGCGTGTTTTCTTGATCTTCTGTTTGCTCATTGCGTTGCGGTTGCTTGGTTTTTGCTCTTTTTGGGTTTTTAGCTGTTTTGATAACTAGGCATGCTAGTTGTTCAGTTGTGATTGATGACTTTTTTACTTGGGTTTTACGGATCATAGTTTCTTCTCTTTTTTTTTTTTCTTTGTTGATTATTGCTTTTCTACTGTCAAAATTGTGGGTGCAAATCACACACTTGTTTTGGAGAAACAAAGAGTTACTTGCTTTGCCTGTGTTTTACTTCAATATCATCATTAGGAATCTTGCTGGAGCAACATAAATGTTGGGCTTTTTTATCAGTCTTTGTTCTCATCGGTTAGTTTTACATTTAGTTCTTATAGTTGACGTTGCTAGTAGTTCTATGCCACAAGTATCTCTGCTGAAATCAGGATGCAGCAGCATTGTTGATATATTTACAGCTTAGAGATTGAATTGTAGCGCTACTTGAGTCGAAAAGCTATGCTATGTGGGGAGTGTGCTTACTTGGGTTCTGGGCTATGCTCAACTGGGCAATAAGAAAACCACATTTGTGAAATGCTTGCTTTATTTTAGCTGTTTAGAATACAGGATCTTGATTGCTGCATTTACTTTATAGCTTATGTTCTTATGCTGTTTTGTTTATGGATACCTGGTTTCAACTAAGTTTCGTTTATATGTTCTAATGTTGTCTTATGCTTTTGTGTTTTGTTTGACAGGTCAGACAAACAGTGTGACCTGCAAGATAAAACTGTTTATGTTTGGAAAAGTTCTTCTACTTGAGAAGGACGGACTTTTAATGTCAAAGTATGTGCCACTTGATAATTTGTGGGTATAATGTTTCAAAGGCCACGTGATTTAGTCCTGAATATGGGATCATATTTGTTTATCTCCATGCTTTTTTTAGTTAATTTGATTGTATAGCTTCTTTGATGAACTAGCTTTAAATTAACATTAAGTTGCTGCTGAATGTTATTTTGTTTTCACAGCTTCTAATAGAAGTTCAATGTTGGAAGCAGTATGCGGGTTATAGCTTGGAGACATGCACAGGCATCATCCCTCCAGTGCAGTTAATAATAGTGCAATTGGTGGGCCGCCAGCACGAGATAATGTTCGGGCTGATTCAACTTCATTGCCAGCTACCTTTTCAATAAATTCCCGGTAAATTAGTTTCTGATCTTGTACTAATTCATCATAAATTCTGAGTTCAGGTATCAAGTTCTAGCTTCTCAACCCTGATCATGTTGCTGTTTTATTTTATCTTAAACTAATTTCTATAAAGTTTTGGGGAATTTTAATGGGTTAAGGCGTCTAAGATGTTTTCATGTTTATTATTTGGTGTTTAGAAAGCTAAACTTGTGAATCATGATTGTGCATTGCGGCGTTCTATGTCTTGGATATAGTCCAATTTATGCTTGTGTTCGTAGAAGCATTTGGTAAAATGTTGATTCTTGGAAAGGAACAGACTAGTCCTCTAGGTTATTTTCTTTCAGTAGGTTCAAGCATTGGAGTTTGGAGTTCTCAATGAAACTGGAAATGTATTGTAAGTCTTTTGGGTTTCAATATTCTTTTTGTACCCCGACGGTCAATAGGCCATTTTCATGGTTAAGTGCATTTATGGGATTTCTTCTTACAGATTGGAATGTTTTGTTGTTTCTGTGATGAGTTTATCTTACTTATAATTGCATTTTTTCTGTTCTGCAGGCGGCCACCTCCATTGACACCATATAGGTTGAAATGCGATAAAGAACCATTGAATTCTAGGTATGTTCTGATTTAGCTATCTTTTCATGTGATCTACTGTTTTAGATTGAATGGATATTTTCTTGGATATTTTGAGTCAATACAGAGCAAATTTTGTTTTCTGGATTCAATATTGTTTTTCCTTAATTGATAGCAACTTCATGCGATATTGCTCTTCCTTCTTGTGAATTGTTTTCATTCAATCTTCAGACTTGGTCCTCCTGACTTTCACCCGCAAACTCCCAATTGCCCTGAAGAGACTTTAACTGGAGATTATGCTCAGTCTGGGTACAGGGAGACAATTGGAGGACTTGAGGTATGCTCACCCTTCATGTGGCCATCCATTTGTGACATTTATTACTTCCTTATGATCTAGCCTTTTTGCAGTTATGAACTGCTACAATCTTTGTTTCAATTGTTTGGTCAATTTAATTGTGATTGTTCTTGATAATTATTACTGGAGACCTGAACACTTAAGTATTTCTCAACTTCGTCAGTATGTTGTATTTTTGCTGGCTTTGTTTTCTTTCGTACTTTTAGACTTGCTATGATCCTTGTCCAGTTGTTTGAAATTAATTGCTTAAATGATTCCAAAACTGATATTTATATTCAATTCTTATTGGGTGGTTATATTCGAGTATGTGTGATTCATTTTGTATATTTAGACACAAACATATGCTTGATTCTTGCTCTTTTCTGATGTAAATAATTGCATTTTACTTTCTGAATGATCAGGAATCCAGAGAAATCTTACAGACTCAGGTTCAAAGTTTCTCTAGGCCTGCTATTATAAAATGCAGAGAGGTAACTTGGTTTCTGTATCTGTCTTGTTCCTGTGTTATTTTTTTAATTCGATTGCCACCTTGATGCAAAAATTGCGTGTAAATGAATGACTATTGGTTCTTTGTTCCTTGTCGCAGGCAATCCGAAAATGTTTGAGGGCAATCAATGATTCTCGAGCTCAAAAACGCAAGGTAATCAGTTTATGTTTGACTGTCGATTGCACTTCTTCAGGAATTCTTCTGCAGTAAAACTTCCTGATTCCCTATTAATCATTGTATACCTATAAGTTTTACCCTTCATATTTCAAAACCTTTTTGTTGCAATCTGAATGTTCTGAGGTTTACAATGCTGTGATAAATTTTCAAGTCAGTAGTTTGACTCTCCAATGACAGGCTGGTCAAGTATATGGTGTGCCTCTTTCTGGGTCGTTGCTAACCAAGCCTGCTGTCTTTCCCGATCAAAGACCATGCAGTGAAGATTTAAAGAAAAAATGGATTGAGGTATACGAGATCTGTGCACATTTTAAGGGCTAGTGCCTGATGGTTTTTATTTTGTACATCCACTTCATGACGTAATCTTATGAATTGTGAGAAATGAATCGTACCTTTTCTATTTTGTCTAACATTTCTATCTCTGTTTAAAAATGTTTTCGCATTTAAGTTTTATATTTATGCTATTTAGTTTTTGGGTTTAAGGTATTCATAAGATTGGACAACAGGTGGTAGTGATTGCAGTCATAGCTTTTACTATTTCATAGCAATTCTGGTGGTGAAAATTGCATATTGAGGTGAATAGGTTATGAAAGGTTACATGCAATTACTTCGCCACATGCTACAACTTTGACTTGCCAAGTTTTTTCTCTGTTGTGTGTCTTTAATGTGGTTGTGAGCTTGTTCCCCCATTTTCTGAAATACTTTATCGTTGTTTGGTTGTGTATAATGTTTACTCTTCTTCTATTCCAGGGTTTGTCACAGTCACACAAGCAATTGCATTCTTTGGCAGAATATGTACCTCATGGTTACAGGAGGAAATCCCTTTTTGAAGTTCTTATAAGAAACAATGTTCCATTACTAAGGGCAACTTGGTTTATAAAAGTAACTTATCTTAATCAGGTGTGTTTCGTTGTACTAGAACTGGCCTTTAGTTATACTTAGTAGCTTCTACTCTACTATTGAATTGTGGCTGTCTTTGCAGGTCCGGCCTAGTTCTACTGGTATTTCTTCTGGAGCACTTGACAAAACTCAGGTGTCCCGTACAGAACTTTGGACAAAGGATGTTGTTGAGTACTTGCAGTATTTGCTCGATGAGTTTTTATCCAGAAATAATTCTCATTCTGTTCCGCATGCTAGATCACCTCACATGGTTTATTCTGGATCAATACTGTCAAAGAGCGACCCATCATCAATGGCTCTTGATACTGAGGAGCCTTCCCTACATTTCAAGTGGTGGTATGTGGTTCGGCTCTTGCATTGGCACTATGCAGAAGGGCTGCTTCTTCCCTCTGTAATAATTGATTGGGTTCTTAATCAATTACAGGTATGTGTTCTATCTGTTTCCAATTACTTATTAACTTTTTATATCAGCTGGAAAATTAAACCTTTTCACTAATATTCATGTCAACTTTAATCATTTCGGTAACATCATTTTCATTGTAACTTCTACTCTTTCAGGAAAAAGATTTCCTAGAGATTCTACAGTTGCTTTTACCTATCATTTATGGTGTTCTAGAAACTGTAGTTCTGTCACAAACCTACGTGAAGACCCTGGCTAGCATCGCAATTCGTTTCATTCGTGAGCCTTCTCCAGGAGGATCAGATCTTGTTGACAATTCTCGAAGGGCCTATACAACATCTGCACTAATTGAGTTGCTTCGTTATTTGATATTGGCTGTACCAGATTCATTTGTTGCTTTGGATTGTTTTCCGTTACCATCTAGTGTGGTCTCATATGCAATAAATGATGGTGCCTTTATATCAAAGGGATCTGATGAGGCAAGAAAGACAAGGGATAATTCAGTGGAAACTGCTTGGGGGTTTAGATTCAAAGGACTTGATGCTCAATACCAGTCCTTGTCTTTTAATCAGGTTGTATCGTCTATTCAGAAGCGTGCTGATAACCTTACCAAGGCTGCCAGTCCAAGCTATCCAGTTCACAGTGTGGCTAAAGCTGTGCATGCTTTGGATGAAGCTCTTCTGTCAGGAGATATTAGAGGAGCTTATAATCTCCTTTTTGAAAACTTTTGTCACGGAGCTTTGGTTGAGGGTTGGTTTGAAGAGGTTAGCCCATGCCTTAGATCATCACTTAAATGGATAGGGACTGTGAGCTTGTCATTTGTTTGCTCTGTTTTCTTTCTTTGTGAGTGGGCAACATGTGATTATAGGGATTTCCAGATGGGCTTCCCTTATGATCTCAAGTTCACAGGCAGAAAAATATTTTGTCAGGTTTATGTTGCAAGTCGGGTTCTGAAGCTAAAGCTTAGAAATCTGCAAAGCCTATGTCGACGGAAGAATGATAGGTCTGACAGGGCTAATTGCATTGCTAAAGGTCTTGACCATCAGAAACATTTTGGTAGGGTTCCTAGGAGAAACCATAGCTTAGGTGATATATTTGAAAGTCCAGGTCCTTTACATGACATCATTGTTTGTTGGATTGATCAACATGAAGTGCACAAAGGAGAAGGTTTGAAGCGTCTTCAGCTACTTGTTGTGGAACTCATACGTTCTGGAATTTTCTACCCCCAGTCATATGTGAGGCAGCTGATAGTTAGTGGAATAATGGATACAAGTGGTCCCATAGCTGACATTGCCAGATGGAGAAGACATTATCAAATCTTGAAAGAACTTCCTGGGCACCTAATCCGAGATGTTCTCGAAGAGGCAGGGATTGTTGAAGGGTCACAACTTGTGGAGGCCATGCATGTTTATTCAAATGAACGCCTCCTTATCCTTCGTGGTTGTCTGTTTGAACAGTCTCCAAATTCACTAAGATCTAATATATCTACTAAGAAGCAAAAGAATCGATCAACCTCTGGAAAGGGTTATCTTTCCTCAACTTCCTTTGATATTTGGAAGTCATCTTCTAATATCCTGAATTCAAACAAGGTCAAGGTCAATCCTGATGTTGATGAACTCAAGGCTTCCATTTCTTTACTGTTGCAACTTCCAAACTGTTTAACATCTTCAGAAATAAGACTAGATGAATCTCAAGGGAGTCTTAAAAGGTCTGCTGAGTCAACATGCAGCAAAGTGGATTTAGTAGAAGGCGGCCCTGGATGTGAAGATTGTAAGAGGGCAAAAAGACAGAAGTTAAGTGAGGAAGGGAGCACTTTCCTTCAAGGACATTCTCCACTATCAGATGATGAAGATAGCTGGTGGGTAAGAAAGGGCCTGAAATCCATAGATTCTTCAAAAGCTGATACACCACTTAAGTCATCGAAACAGGTCCCTAAGGGTAGGCAAAAGGTTGTGCATAAAACTCAGAGTTTGGCCCAACTGGCCACTGCTAGGATTGAGAGTAGCCAGGGAGCTTCTACGAGTCACGTTTGTGATAACAAGGTAAACTGTGCTCATCACAGAAGTGGAACAGAAGGGGACAAACCCTTAGATGGGATTAAAACAAAGCATGGTGGAGATATTGTCTCAATTGGAAAAGCGCTTGAGAAACTGCGCATTGTGAAGAAAAGGGCCATTACAGTTTGGTTGATTGGAGTTGTTAGGCAGCTTATTGAGGAGGCTGAAAAGACTACTGCTAAAGTTGGGCAGTTTGGTCGTCCTTTTGTTCCAGTTGATGATAGGAGCTCCATAAGGTGGAAACTTGGTGAAGATGAGCTATCTGCTATATTGTATATAGTGGATGCTTGTGGTGATTTAGTGTCAGCAGCCAAGTTAATCATTTGGTTACTGGCAAAAGTCCCATTTAACTCTACTGCTACAATTCATAGTGGTAGGAATGTGATGATACTACCAAGGAATGTGGAAAATCATGCTTGTGAAGTTGGAGAGACATTCTTGCTATCATCACTTAGAAGGTTACTCTTACTATAGAACTGATTATGAGATTTTGTTAAGAGGAAGACTTTTGGATTGTTATTCTATGTCTTGCCAAATTTGTTTTCTTATGTTTCTGTTTTAGCTCTGCTATGCCCTTAAAAAATAATATGCTTCTGTGTTCCACTCTCTCTCCCTTCTTGAGGGAAGAAAACATATCTTGGTTTCTAGAGAAGAAGTTTTTTTCTGTAGAATGATTCACTGAGTGATAATCCCAGAATGTATGTGCCGAAGAAATTCATCTCCTTGTTTTTCTTCTTTTCTTCCTTACATTTTAGTGTTTTGTGGTTAATATGTTCTTTGAGAAGCAGGATTCTAAGTTTCCCTTGTAGCTCTAGCTCATCAGTACAATTTGTTTTGCCTTCCACTCTGAAATATTTGTCCTCCAAATTTTCTAGAAAAAAAATGTCCTACCTGTTGCATATATTGCAGTCACTTTATGTCTGCTGCTTATTGGAATTAAACGATCAAATTCTGATTTTGCTTCTCTGTCTGTGGTTTCTTCTGACTTTGCTACAGGTATGAGAATACAGTCATTGCAACAGATCTTGTTCCTGAAGTCTTGTCAGCTGCAATGCGTCGTGCTGGAGCATTGCTTTCTTCTTCTGGAAGACTTTCAGGTTCTTCGTCCTTGGTTTATTCCCGTTATCTACTGAAAAAATATGGCCATTTGCCTAGTATCCTTGAGTGGGAGAAGAGTTTTAAGTTAACTTGTGATAAGAGACTCATTTCTGAACTTGAATCTGGACGATCAATTGATGGAGACTTGGGGTTTCCACTTGGAGTTCCCTCAGGGATTGAAGATCTTGATGATTTTCTCCGTCAAAAGATAAGTGGCAACCGGTTGTCCAGAGTGGGTATGAGCATGAGAGATGTAGTCCAAAGGCATATTGATGATGCATTTCACTCTTTATTTGGCAAAGAGAGAAAGCTCTTTGGTTCTGGTACAGCAAAGAGTTCTGGTTTGGAAATGTCTGATGATGGATATCAGACATCTCAACAGATCGTAATGGGATTGATGGACTGTATGCGGCAGACTGGTGGTGCTGCTCAAGAAGGTGATCCATCTCTGGTGTCTTCTTCTGTTTCGGCTATAGTGAATAGCATAGGAGCAACCCTAGGAAAAATGCCAGATTTTACTCCATGCAGTAACAGTATGAATTCTCCTGCTTTGAGTCCATGGAGTTATGCCAGGCGCATTTTACGTATTCATATCAATTGCCTTTGTCTGCTTAAGGAGGCTCTTGGAGAGCGTCAGAGCCGTGTTTTTGAGATAGCTCTTGCAACGGAAGCCTCCACTACACTTGCTGCAGCTTTTACTCCTCTGAAGGCTTCACGAAGTCAATTTCAGTTGTCACCTGAATCCCATGATTCTAATGCAAACATTTCTACTGAGATTGTAAATAATCCTGCAAAATTAGCTCTTGGCAGAGGAACCAAAATTGCTGCTGCAATATCTGCACTTGTAATTGGTGCGATTATCCATGGTGTTACTAGTCTGGAGAGAATTGTGACTTTATTGAGATTAAAAGAAGGGTTGGATGTAATTCAATATTTTAGAAGTATGAAATCCAACATTAATGGTAATGCCCGTTCATCTGGGGCTTTCAAGGTGGATAATTCAGTTGATATTCATGTGCACTGGTTTAGACTACTTGTCGGTAATTGCAGAACTCTATCTGATGGTTTAATAGTTGAACTCTTGGGGGAACCATCCATAGTTGCTCTTTCCAGGATGCAGAGTCTGCTTCCTCAAAGCTTGGTCCTTCCACCTGCCTATTCTATATTTGCATTTCTTACTTGGAGACCATTCATTCTTAACCTTGTAAGCCGTGATGATGTCCATCAATTATATCAATCATTGGCAATGGCAATTGTTGATGCAATAAAACACTTACCTTTTCGGGATGTGTGTATGAGAGATACTAAAGGATTTTATGATCTGATAGCTACAGATGACAGGGATGCAGAATTTGCTACCATGTTGGAGCTAAATGGTTTGGATTCAAATTTTAAGTCGAAGTTCTTTGTCCCCCTTCGTGGAAGATTGTTTCTGAGTGCTATCATTGATTGTAAAATTCCGCAGTCCATACTTACACAAGAGGATGGCAGTTGGGTTTTTGGGCATGGTGGATCTAAAGTTCAACGTGCCGAAAACGAGACGAAACTTCTTGATAAAATTGTAAATTTATTGAACACACTACAGCCTGCAAAGTTTCATTGGCAGTGGGTTGAGCTCAGGCTGCTTTTGAATGAGCAAGCCCTTATTGAAAAACTTGAGACCCCTGATATGTCATTGGCAGATGCAATCCGTTCTTCCTTCCCTGGTCATGAAAAAACTGTTGCTTCTGAAAACGAGAACAACTTCATTGAGATCATCCTCACGAGGTTATTAGTCAGACCTGATGCTGCACCTCTTTACTCAGAGCTCATCCATCTGTTTGGGAGGTCATTGGATGATTCTATGTTATTGCAGGCAAAGTGGTTCTTAGCAGGCCATGATGTCCTTTTTGGACGAAAGACTGTAAGACAACGGCTGACTAACATTGCCGAGAGTAAGGGTCTTTCAACCAAAGCTCAGTTTTGGAAGCCATGGGGTTGGCCCAGTTCTGTTCTTGATCATGCAGCAAATAGGGGTGACAAAAAGAAGTTTGAAATGTTACCTGTTGAAGAAGGTGAGTTTGTTGAAGAAGGTGTTGACACAAAAAGAACTGAAAAAGTTTCCATACAATTTGAGACAGAAGGCTTCCATTTCACTCAGCAGCATATGACTGAGAGAGCTCTTATTGAATTAGTTGTTCCCTGCATTGATCAAGGCTCTGATGATTCTCGCAATACCTTTGCCAGTGAGTTGATCAAGCAATTGAACCATATTGAGCAACAAATAAATGCAGTTACACGTGGTGCAAGTAAACAAACAGGAACAATTTCTGGAATGGAAGGTCCTGTGAATAAAGGTAACAATCGCAAAGGCATGAGAGGTGGCAGTCCTAGTTTGACTAGACGAACCACAGCTGCTGATAGCACTTTGCCATCTCCGGCAGCTTTACGAGCTTCTATGTCGTTGCGCTTGCAATTGTTGTTAAGATTACTTCCTATCATATGCACGGATGGGTAATTACCAAACTTTTAATTTTTGTAGCTCCTTGGTTTTTATACAGGTTAACTGCCTTGGTTGATATATTTTGGCAATTGATGTGTTAGTTTGTCAGGTTGTTTATGATTCTAGATTACTGTAGGTTTGATATTTCCACTTATTGTAACTGGTGGTCAATTATATACTTCGTTGTATGTGCTGCTTATGTAATCTCCTTTTTAGCTAAATTTTCACTCTTTGAATCCCTATAAGATTTATTAATTTATGTTAGGTTATTGTGTATCCTCCACTTAATGTTATTCAATTGAAAAAGGTTGAGCTGATATGCTTGGACACCATCTGCGACTTTGTGTTTTGATATGTTCTTCGATATGTGTAACCTGTCAATTCCATTCATTATCTCCCTACATCACACACTCATGCACTCACAGATGGACACACCTGCTGGCACATTCTCATGCATACACACATACACACACAGACTCAGTTATGCAGTACCTTGTTTTATTATCTGACGA
Source organism: Erythroxylum dillonii (assembly GCA_032467995.1). Classification (NCBI taxonomy): domain Eukaryota; kingdom Viridiplantae; phylum Streptophyta; class Magnoliopsida; order Malpighiales; family Erythroxylaceae; genus Erythroxylum; species Erythroxylum dillonii. The sequence goes on along the minus strand of JANKYE010000005.1, from coordinate 2,394,327 downwards.
ACATTTCTAGTATGCTGAGTCATGATTGGCTGTCACTCAGGTGAATTTTAATGTGCTGTGCATAAAAATTTATACTGCTGTCATAGAATTGCTACCAATGACAGTTGTATTATCATCGTATTATCATCTAATGTTTAACCTACTGGATCTCTCAGGGGGCCATCCGGGCGGAACACAAAGCACGTGCTTTCTTCCGTAATACTTCGTCTCCTTGGTAATCGGGTTGTGTATGAGGAAGCAGAGCTTTCTTTCTTTATCATGCAAAGCTCTAAATGGAAAAAGGAAATGGAATCATCATTGGGAGCTGCATCTGCCGATCTGTTTGGTGAATGCCTCTTTGATCGAATGCTGTTGGTCCTTCATGGGTTATTATGCAACAACCAGCCTAGTTGGTTGAAGTCCAGACCTGGTACAAAGTCTATGAATGAAACTGCTAAGGAATCTAATGGATACAATCATGAAATAGTGGCAAGTCTACAGGTTTGTTTCCTGAAATTATTCTGGTTTCAATGTGGACTTGGTCTTCATAACCCTTCTGACAGACTTTTCTGAATGCAGAATGAGTTAGAACACATGCAGTTGCCTAGCACAATTAGATGGCGTATCCAAACTGCTATGCCAATTCTTCTTCCTTCTGTTCGGTGCTCTGTGTCTTGCCCACCCCCATCTGTCTCGACCACTGCTGTTTCTTCACTTCAACCAAGCATTATGATTTCTGGCTTTTACCCTGGAAACCATCAGAAAAATACTGTCTCTTCCACGTCAAAAGCAGCAACTACTGTACCAGGGAAGTCCAAACCTTTGCCGCCACAGCAAGACAATGATATGGAAATTGATCCTTGGACACTTTTGGAAGATGGTGCAGGATCTGGGCCATCTTCAAGCAACACAGCTGTGATTGCCAGTGGTGACCATTCGAATCTTCGAGCTGCCAGCTGGCTCAGAGGGGCTGTAAGGGTGAGAAGGACGGATCTCACCTACATTGGTACCGTGGATGATGACAGCTGATTTTGAGTTGACCTTATTCTTGATTTGGTAAAGAGGAGCGGCCCCCTCAACAGGTATTTTAATCTTTTCATAAATCGTGAATGACTCATGCGGATTACAAGGGATTACAAGGGCTCGTTGCCTTGCTTTCCTTTGATGGCAAAGGGAGCTGTCGGGATGGGAATTTTTTTGTGGGGTGTCAGGTCCTTTTGAAGTCTGAGAGCCAAAGAACATCTTCCAACACACCCTACCTACCAGGTCACAGTCCTTTACAACTACTAACCTTTTGATCATCTCCCATCCTGGACTGTTAACTTAAGGTGCAGTTCGGAGACTTGTTGTACATATAGATTATAATTATTCTACTTACCAATTGAGCAGGGTATAATATCTTGAGAATGATTTGTAGCTGTTTCATGTGAATCAATGAATCATTATATCTTCTCATCTGCATGTGTGCATCTGCAGGGGGGACTTTCTTTGTAAGTGCCTACTTGTGGTGATCAAATTGAATATTCTCTCTTACTTGGACTATTTTATTTCCTCATTTATCAGAACATTTTAATTTAGAAAGCTATGAAATAAGAAGCTTTTTGTTGCCATTTGGGCTCAGAGCACATATTCTTCTATGCAAGAAGCAAGCGTGGACCTTTTTGAAATGTTGAGGTTGAAACTTGGTTAGGCAGGTTATTTAATACAACTTTGCCGGACCTTTATGAAAGGCTGAAACTGAACACCAATACCTTGAATGCCTTTGTTTTGAAGTATAATATTAACTCGTTCATGTTGACTTACCAGTGATCAGAACTCCTTTGGTATTTATGCTTTCTTATCTCCTCTTTCCTCGCCATACTCCATGGATACGTGGATGAAGTGGTTCCAGAACAGTTGATGTGTATTATCAACATCCCTTCTGTAATTGTATTGTTCTTTTGATTTATATAGATCGATATGGGCTCATACTATGTTCATAAATTTTATTAGTTTTGTAAGGACAGTTTTTATTTCTTTATCCACCCCATAGTGAAGATGTATTATTGTTGTTTCTGCGTACCAAGTTAAAGATGCTGGTGTTACACCCACAGTCATGCATGAAAAGAAATGGCACCTCTATCTGTTGTGAATATTTCTTTTCAGAGCTCTCCTTGAAACATTTTTTAGCTCAGTGTCTTGTGCAATATTTGTTGAGCTCTGGACTGGAGTTATTGGGATGTAAACGAAAGATTTTCTAGCAACAACCGATTTCGAAATGGGATTTTGCCCTATGTTTTGCTGCTCTGATTTGAAGTTGAGAAGATGATCAAGAAAGATGGATTTTATACTTATTGAATAACTCCCCTGTTCACGTAATCAAAACCACTGTGTTTTCTGGAGAACTTTAGTTGACTTACTTGGACTACGGTGAATACCTATTTTCTTTATATGGTCCAATTTGCATAAAAACATGCATGCTCATCAAAATCATGAAATAAAAAAGTAATATAGTTTATACGTGGAGTGTGATGCTGATAAAAAAGGTCCAAATAGAGGAACTTGGACTTACCATAAAACTCCGAAACTTGCAAGAGTCGGTATTTGAGCTTCTAACAAAAGGGGCTTATGAAAAATCGTCCATATACCATGTTTAGGAGCATGAGTGATACAAGTTCTTATTGGTGTGTTGAAGGTTAATAACTTAGGCTGAAGAAGGCTAAGCTAATATGTGATTTAACGATTCAAGTAAACTACATTACCTAGACTTGTCTTGTGGCCTAGTGTTCCAAGTAATAAGGTATCTCCTTCATAGTTCTTGATCTTTCACTGATCTATCTACAAAGAGAACATCTTCAATCCAAGCAACAATATTGAAGGCTAATCCTTCTAGTACCCTTGAATAGCTCTCCAAAACTGCTTGCCCCACATCCTGAATATAATGATTTCCAAATTTTAGTTCCTATTTTAGAGAAAAAGCCCTCAGAAGATGAATTGAAGAGACCTGAAACTAACCTTGTTGTACTGAATCTTGCATATGTCCAAGGATGTTTGTGAAAGTCCAGGAAATCTCTGCTTCAAGCAAAACAACAAGCTTTCTGCTCTTTCTGCTAGAATATGATTTTTGTCAGGTCGATCTATGTCAGACACGAAGTCCTTCACGAGGTACCATGAAGGTTTGGATTGACTGACGCAAGCTTTACGTTTCCATGTGTACATAGAAGCTTCAACTCTGTCTGCAAGCTCAAGCGCTTCATGTTCTGAAACAATGTTCAGACAGTTCAGTAGGTGGTCTGCAGAAAACTTGTCTGTTGTACACATGTAACGGTAGATTGTATCTCCAAGGCTCGATTTGCCACTCTGAATTGCACAACATAACATTCAAAATCATTAGAAACTGTTGCACTTGTCACTTACCAATAAACAGGAAGTTGTTCTTCACTCCTGAATGGACTTGGAAATTTGAGAAGTTTAGATAGAAGTTGTCAGTAAAGAGGCCTAACCTTTGGAAGAGATGTCATATACGTGTCTGGAATCTCCATGTCAGAGAGTATACTGCCGTTGATGGCCATTGCTGCTTTGTGAATCTGTCTAGCACAAACTCGTTTGTGTCTCAAGTGTTTCCTTGACTTCTCTGAGAGGCCCCCTGGAGGAACACAAGGAACTGGAACCCACCATTTTTCCTCTTTCCTCTGAAATACAACTCTGCGGAATGAACCTGAACGAGTTGAATTTGATGACATGCTCCCTTGTTCTGCATACCAAAACTCCCTATCATGGAAACTGGCAAGTATTTCCTGCAAAAGCGATTCATCGTATAATGAGGAGCTTTAATCTTGAAAGTGAAAAGAGAGGTGCTCTGTTCTTAAGACAATAAAGGTCCTCTTACAATGAGCATAGAGTCAAGCTTTCTTAATGCAGGAAGGTTGATGTAAATATCAGATCTTGGTCTGCCTTCCATTATCTAAAAGACCAATCAATCTCGTTAGAACAAAAAAAAAAAAAAAAATGCAGTCAATTTGAAATCTTTGCATAGTTATCATAAACATTTACCTCTAGAGCTGTGCCATCTTTTAAATTTTGTGACTTGGGAGTAAATTCTACTATGTAATCACATACTGACAGAAGACAATTCATTTCTCTCTTCCACATTGCCTTCTTCTCAGGATTCAAAGGCTCTAACCTTAAATTTTGTCCAAAAATGGTCGCTACAGAAAGAAACAGAGTGAAACAAGAGGGTAAAGAAGCTATAACAATGGAGAAGAAAAGCGCATTCTTTAGCATCTTAGTGATGAGTTTATTATGTATACCATAAAGATTGGTAATGGCGTTAGAGATTGTAACAGCTGTGCAGACACCTTTGCCACCTCCTGACATGTCTTCTCCAAGCAAAAGCTTTGCGAACCTCTCCTTCATCATCTCAAGATCTGTCAAGTTCATATTATCAATAATTATATATCAAATCACAACTTCTAGTCGTGATCAAACACGTCATGAAGAATTCACAATTTTAACCTGAATCCATAAACTCTTGATCCTCAAGCTTATGATCAATCTGTTTCATTCCTACTCTTGGAAGAACGACCTGGTTGCTGACACGGAGTTCAGACAGCCCCCAGTGAGAAGGGGAAGGTTCACTTGAATAGCTGGGATCATCAGAGAAGCCTGAAGACTCTGAAAAAGTCCGGCGAAACAAAAAGGAGTCACCACTCATTGTTGAGTAACCTGGAGTTTCTGTTGCTGATTGATCATTTTGATCCAGAGAAGAAGTTGAAGGCTGATAACCCAGATCGGAACTTTCGCCAAAACTTGAAGAACTATCCATTTGAGGCTTACTACTAAAGTCCTGCTGGCTCAGCATCTGAAACATAATGATGAAAGTTGGCAAATTTGGTAAGAGTGCTCTGTATTTTCTAACTCCCTAATCCTTAAAAAGAGTAGTAGGAATCTAGGAATACACGAATCTGACACTTAGACCCGGGAACTGGCTCAAATGCCAGAATTTACAGGCGAAAGAAAAAGGAAAAACAATCAAGAAAAGAAAGAAAATAAAAGAGAACTGTTCATCGCCCTTGCAACAAAAAGCAAAAGGGGTTGATCACAAGTCATTGTTGTTATCAGACAAAAACAAATTATTCACTGAAACTCGCTGCAAGGTTTATAAATTAAAGCGAAGTCTTCAATAAGTTCTTTTAGGAACAGAAACGAACAAAAGTTTCAAAAAAATTTTAAGGTTAACGGTTAAAGAGAAAAGGCAACGGTCTAGCATTTCTTTAACTCACCTTTCATCGAACAGGTTTGAACCACAACATTAGCTGCTAATAACCTGATTTGTAATTTGAAGCCTCTCCCTCCAATCCTTTTTTCTCACTTCTGTAACCTTTTAGGACCAAAGATGAAGACTTTCTTTAAATGAAACGGCACCAAAATTCACAAAAGATCCAAAAGAAAAGTACCAATCCCTTGATTGAGCAGTTTTTGGTAACAAGTAGGAAAAAAAGGGTCGACCCAGATGAGAATCTCCTAAGAGTTTCACTATGGCTGCAAAACAGAGGAAGCTTCTTCTTCAAAAACTTAAAAAGGAAGTATCTTTGATCTTAGTTGGACATGGCGGTCATGGCCTTGTAGGCTTATATTATATAAGAAGGTGTACGTGAGAATGAGAAGAACAGTAAGTTCTAAGGAATCATGCTAATGGAGACCAACCAACTGCCCACCATGAAGTGCTGGACTGGAGCCACAACTCTTTAGTCAGAATTTTGACTTCTGATTAAGAACTATGATGATTCATTTCATTGATATGTAAACACATGATTGGTCTGATATGACCGTCCGATCTAATTACTTAAAAATGAATATCATACCAACGACCGGAGCTAACTTGGTGATGCTGGTGCAAGACAAATGAGAAGAGTCAGAAGGTAATATTGTTCATTAATCACGGCTTAGTCAATGATTAGCAAGAATTGCAAGTCCAAAATCAACGGCTGTGATTGTAGAATCTAACATTACCAAAAAGTAATGATTCGTGGGAATGGATTGGAGGGGCAGAAGGTAGCATTTAATGGATGGTCTCGGATACAAAGTGACACACAAAAATAAAAACAGAATAATTGATCTCCGATTGAAGTATTTTTCATTGACATTTCATCAAACATGAATAGGCTGCTCAATAGCTAAAAATCACTTCTCTTTTCTAACCATTTTTCTAAAAGAATTTAAGTAATTTAAAAAATTTCAAAAAAAGTTCAATGAGTTTTAATATTTTAAAAAAATGGATCATCTTTTAAACTTTTATTAATAATAATGATGAAAGACACGTGACGAGAACTAATTGGATATATCGATCTAATTCTTAAATTCAATTTAAACTAATTAAATTTAATTCAAATTAATAATTTATCTTGATTCTTTTAAATTATTAATTTATTTTAAATTTAAGGATAAAAGACAAACTTTTCATATAGTTTTAAAAAAATTAGAAAAATTCTTAAAATTCTTTTAAAAACTCTTTTACAAAAAATACCTGTAGTATAAACATAAGACATGAACTAATCAAATATTATTAATATAGTAAGTCAACTCAGTTCTTAAGCCCGATCAAATTTACTTAATTTCGACTTAAATTAATAATTTAAGATAATTTTAATAAATTATTAGCTTAAGTAAGATTTAATTTAGTTTGAGTTTAATAATTGAATTTAATTATTATATAAACAATATTTGATTAGTCCATATTTGATGTTGATATTAAGTGTATTTCATCATTATTTTTTTAACAAAAGTTTAAGGAAAAGGTTTTTTTGAAAAATTTAAAACTAAAAAGTGTTTTTTAAATTTAATATGTTAAGAGTTTTTTCTAAAATTAGTTCACTTG
>JANKYE010000005.1:2344323-2354406 GCA_032467995.1 Erythroxylum dillonii | reverse complement strand
TATAAATAGCAATTGTTATCATTAATAAAGGGCAGCAGATAAATATAATCTTCTCTTAAAACTTCCAACTCCTCTGTTAGATCTCATTCTTGCTTCTACTCTGATCTCTTCTTGTTCTCCACCACTTTATCCACAAATTCACTTATCAAACTTTTTCACGTTTTCTACTCCAAAACGTCACCTAGTCCTCCTCTGCCACTGCCGTTTTGGACAATTCCCATCTGCTGCGTTTTTTATTCTCCTGCGCTGTTTTCCTTTATGCCACTCCATCATATTCACTTGCTTCCTTCTCTGCTACAATGAATATGCTTTTATGAAAAAAAAAATAGAAAATAAAAATAAAAAATAAATGAATTAACCTAAAAATGATACTAAAATTAAAGAATGAATACTTAAAATAAATGGAAATATGACCTAAATGTGTATATGAATTGGAATAAACACAAAGGCAAGCCATCTCCAGAAAATATCTCAATTTCTGGGCATCTAATTATTTCCAACGTCAAAAGCGCAGGGAGAAAAGAATGCATACATTTTGGTAGGCACTTCAGTTTTAGACAATCCTTAAGAATGCCCAATCTCAAGTTTCGCCGAAGAGGGAAGACGACCAGGTACAACGTCTTTTAGATTTGGACAAAATATTAACCTGAGCTTTTTGAGACAAGGAAATGCTCCACTTTCTAACCAATTTGGCAAGTTAGTACCTCCATAACCATCGATTGAAATGACTTCTATTTCTGTGTGAGGCTCCAAACCATCAAGTACAGCTTTTTGGTGTTGTGGATCATCAGCATAACGATCCCAGTATAACTTCAACTTCTTAAGGTTCTTACACTTGAGCTTGGCTTCAAAAGCGTCTTTGGCGTTCACCACATTTTGAAGATTATGAATTCTAAGCATTCCTCTAAGATGTTGAAGGCTCCCCAATTCTTTAACTCCACAACCCTCCTGCTTTCCCACAAAGAAATCAGTTAAGGTTTGCAGCTTTATCAGTTTGCCCATTTTTGGAGGCATCTCTTGCAATTTTATTCCTTCAATATCAAGGTAGCGCATGCTGATCATCCTTCCCATTTTAGTTGGCAACTTAGCAAGGCTCGTGCACCCACATAATTTCAAAGTTTGTAAATTGTAGAAACTACAAAAACATTCAGGTAAGCTTTTGATTGACGTTCTAGAGAGATCTAAATATCTCAAATGTTTCAGACTGCTGATTGAATTGGGCAACTTAATAACATTTCGACATCGGGACAAAGATAGCACTCTTAATTGTTGCTGATTTAGAAATAAATCAGGAATCATCTCTTGCAGCATTTGTCCCGATATTGTAACATACACTAGTAAAAACGTGCGCAAGACATGAGATTTCAAGATGGTCGAAAGTTGCCGAGATGATGATTCTTCTTCAACCATCGTAAACGAAACATAACGAAGCCTTTCAAACGTTCTGCAAATTTCTTGATTCTCAAACCTAAAGCAAAAATCTCCAGCCACAGCTCCAGCCAAGTCATTGATCAAGTCATGCATGACAAAATGATTATAAATAGTATGTTGGAAAAAAGACCTTGATACTAGCTCTTCAAAGTACTCTTCACCCACTTCTTCCATTGTCTTGTTTCCTTGTTCAATCAAAAAACCTTCTGCCATCCACAAAAGGATTAATTGCTCCTTCTCAAATTCGTAATCCTTGGGAAATATTGAACAATAGGCAAAGCACTGCTTTAGATGTGATGGAAGATAACGGTAGCTCAATCTTAGAACTGGAAGAATCCCATCCTTAGAAAATTTCCACAGATCATTTTTTAAGACTTTCCCCCAATACCTTGCATCTCGATTATTGCACAAGACACCTCCCATTACTTTCACAGCTAAAGGAAGGCCGTCACATTTTTTCACAATCTTTTGACCAATTTTTTCTAAATGTGGATAATCTTGAGGGTTTTGATCACCAAAAGCTTCTTTGCAGAATAATCGCCAGCAATCAGAAGAATCCAACTCATGTAAACGAAATATTGAGCTAGACCGCACTGCTGTTGCTGCAACATCATTACGTGTGGTGATGATAATTGTGCTTCCAGCGCCCCCAGACTTCAAAGGCGTTAGCAATTGCTCCCAATAATTGAAATCTTCATTCCAAACATCGTCTAACACAAGCAAAAACCTCTTTCCTGTCAATTCCTCCTTTAGCTGAACCTGGATTTGGTTTAGAGTCTTATGATCACAAGCCATTTGAACCACTTCCATTGCAATAGCTGTTGTTATTTTCGGAACATCAAACACATCTGAAACGCATACCCACCCTCTGAAAGTACCAAATCGGTTTCGGACTCTTTCATCGTTGTAAATGAGCTTCCCTAGTGTAGTTTTCCCAATCCCGCCGAGGCCCACGATGGAAATTATACTCAAGTTGTTGCTGCGATTGACATCATCTGAAAGTAACACTTCCATTATTGCTTCCCGAGCTGGTACCCTGCCAAAAATGTTAGATGTTTCAACAACAGACGTAGTGGGTATCCTTTGAGTGGATTGTCCACCTCCCATGTTCTCCCTCAGGCCAAGCACATCCTTCTGATTCACCAGATCTTGTATGGTCTCCAGTATCTTCCTCAACCCTTTTTTAAATGACTTCCGAGGGCGTAGGAACTTGCGAAACTCATCAATGGCGGATCGAGATTCAGCTTCGCGTTCGAGCCGAGTGGCTTCATAATCAATCTCGTCGAACAAATCATCAGCTGCAAAGAAAGCATTTTTAAGGTCGTCAAGCCATTTTTTCAGAGTTTCCTCCCTGATCTCCTTTTCTTCTGCGCGAACGGAGTTCATAGCATTCCTCAACTTCTCCATATCACTGAGCTTGTGACGTTTGATGAAGTCCACAAATCTATCAGAAGCTATTCTGTCAAAAAGAACATTGAGGAAAGCACCGAGAGCGGCTCCAGCGGCCATTTCTATAGCCATGAATATCTTATTGCAATTGTGTCTAAAGATCGAAGGTAAGGAGGACTGTATGAAATTCCGATGAGGAAATAGCAAGAACAAATTGATATCAGCTTAGGAGACGGACAGAAGAAGAAAAAGAAGATCCGCAGGTGCAGTCTTGTTTACGCAGCGTTAAAGACATGAAAAGAATATAGTCCAAAGTATCAGCTTAGGAGACGGACATAAGAAGAAAAAGAAGATTCGCAGGTGCAGTCTTGGTTACGCAGCGTTAAAGACATGAAAAGAATATAGTCCAAAGTATCACTAAAGTGTACTATGTTTCTCTTTAATAGTTGTATTCGAATGGCTAAGATCTTCATCTTTCACAATCCCAAATACCTAACTAATGTAATCTGACCGAATACCAATTAAGGGGGTTTAGTGCTTCCAACTGTGTTTTGACTAAATACCCCATGTTTTGAGTTTCGGACACACAGCAAATTAAGTTACTTTATACGGTATCTTTTCGTCCATAGGACATCTATGGAATTGCAGGAATGAAACTTATAAGTTCCAAGTATATATCCCGACAAGTATCTTACTGGATGAAGGATCGACCTTCAACAAAGGTTCACTCTGCCGCTGCTGGCAATGGATCTTCTCTGGTGGCGGTGGAAGCAACTGAGATATGTCTTCATTTCATATTTATGATATCAACTTCTTCATTTTTGTGGAACCTATCGTCTGAATGAATCAATGTCTCGATTAATTGTAATGAATGTAATCTTGTGGAAAAAGTGATGTAATATAGAGGTGAAACAGTAAGAAAACAAGGCTGATGAGTCCTGCTTAAATCACATATGATTAAGGAGTAGGGAGGGAAGCAGGAATAATCCCCCATTTTCTACGAAGTTCTTCCAAATCCTCATGGAAGTGCTTCTCATAGTATAAACACATTAGATCTGTACACTGCACACCAGCTCGCATGGCCCATGGGAAGTAGTGTTGGAAGAATAGTCTCCTCTGTTTATCACTAAATCTGGCACTACCACCCACAACAGACATCAAGCACATTGGAAGATACATCTGCTCAAACTCTATCACCTTGAGGGCTGACTCCCCGATTAAATTTGTGGGCAGGTCAAAAAGGGTGTGCCATAAGTCATGAACCTCACGAGCCCGCATAGCAACATAAGCAAGCTCATCCGTTTCCATGAACCGAACTGGTGGACGATCATCTGGGGAGAAATTCCTTGACCCCATGAATCTTGCATAAGCAGCACCAAATGTGTTAGCTGGTAGATCCCATGCATGTGCCACTTGTGCAGATATGACCCGTGGTCTCTCCAACAGAACTTCCTGTGAAATTGATAACTGTGAATGCCAGACAGATCCCTTTATAGATATGCAAGTATAGATTGATGGGCCGCAAGCCCCTCATGACTACATATGATTTCCAGTTCAAAGTATAGTTTTCTTCAAATAGTATCCCATGTCTAGTGTCAAACACATTCACATGCAAATATTGAAAACCTGTGGCGCCTAACATTCAGTAAATGGAATTTACGGGCTTTTTACGTCATTGAAAGTTCAGAGATCTGAAAAATCTGGTAGAAGTAGCCCATAATTCCACTTATACAACTACATAATACAAACATATCAAGCGAACACTCAAACACTCAAAACTCTCATGGAATAACTGAGTTTTCGCATAACAGCTCTAAGTCCCAGTCTCTGCAGAAAAAGCAACAACAGGAAATCCAAACCCCACCAAGCATATCAAAACCCCATGCCCACCTACTATCCCAATTCATAACATACAACTAAAGGAAAAGGGAAAAAGGAAATTGAGTTTTTAAGAGGGCTTACTCTGCCTTCTGGGCTCTTCTTCATCCTCTGGAGCACCCTTTCAAAAGCAGGCTTCCCAGTTGTCTCTCCAAGAGCAGCTATCAAATCAGCTCTACGTGGGTCTAACAATGCACCCACTGCTGACCCTATAGCAACTGCTGCCTGTTGCCACCGTTTCAGCTTGATTCGTGCACCGCCTTCTACCATCATGGCACCTACCCATATCCGAACAATAACTGCTCATTATTTTGTAAAAAGAACTTGAAGCATTTGGCGAATGATTTGCACAACAGAAGGAAGGTATACAATTCACATCTAGTTAACTACTCGATCTGGAACCCAAAGACGAAATTCAGAAGATTATTAAAGGTTAAGTTCAGAATATGAAAGCTGTTACCTTTCTTGGCGTTTTCTTGATTTTCAGAGAAACCAAACAGAGGGGTATTGTACTAGATTCGGAGTAGTCGATTGGTCTTGGGCCTTATCTAACGCAAGCCTGTTACACCGAGTTCAAGTGAATAAGGAAACTTCTATGAAATGCAAACTAATGTCAAGGAAAACGTGAAATTTAGGCCAAAAATCAAAGCAATTTCTAGTAATCTTATCGTCACAATTTCTGGAAAGCATAGTTGGGTAAACATTAACCCTCAGGTAATTATGAATCCCTTCAAATCACTGAATTGTTAAATGAATAAAGGATCCATCTCATTGCTACAAAAGACAAGTACAAGCAATCCCACATATTAAGGTCAAGATTGACTTATTATAAGCATGCCTTATAAGAACAATTCATATTTTTCCAAAAAAAGGCAGAAAGAATAGACAGCATACAACTAAAATACAATCTTTATCGTATGCACTTGGACATCAGTTAAATACAGGAACAACAAATCATAAGTGATGCATACAAGTGATAGTTACAACCAAAATGAACGCATTTTGAGATCCAAGCGAACAAAGCATAAGGACTGGAGTACGCAAAAGCTTTTTTTTTTTTTCCTTCTTTTCAGGTCAACAAAGAGAGACTCAACAGCAAGACAAAACAAGCAACAATTCTAAAGCTGGACAGAGTTATCAATCTTACCACAGAACCCAAAATATCAAGAAGCTGGACCATTAAATTTCCAAAAACAATAACAATTGCCACAATCACTATGATAACAAGAACAGAATCCTCAACCAAAAAACAAAAGATAAACCCCTAATTTCTCAACATAATTTTCAGAGTGACCTGGTTGTAGATTTTGAATAAGACTCTACAAGTGGGGTCACAAGACCTGAGTTCATTAGATTCAAGGCATAAATAGTTTTCAGTGAATTTGAGGTCATACAAAACTATCTTACTAATATGGGACGTGAAGAACGGGCAAGACAAAGGCACCAAAAAGAGTGTGGCAATGGAAAAGAATGTGTGTGTGCATGTGTATCTATATATGTGTGTAGGCACGTGTGTGGGAGTGTAGGTGTCAGAGAGAGCCAGGGCAAAGTGAGTATGAATTAAATATTAGCCTTTGTTTGAAGCAGTTTGATATGACTACCATCCTTCTCTGCTTAGCTAAACACACTTTCTTATGTTGGTATTGTATGCACAATGTATGGGTGTTGGATAGCCAACAATGTGATAAAATGCATATCATTGTTTTGTGTAAAATCTTCAAGTTTACAAAAAGAAAAGGAAACCTCTGTTTTTAGAATTCATACTTCTATAGATGTATAGGAAAAGAGAGTTTTGTTTAAGCCGAAAACACATATCGCCTAAAAAAAGAAAAACACTTGTCTTTGCATAGTTACAATGTAACTTAGCAAGAAGAAATGTGACATTATTTAATTACTAATACTTTGATTCTTACAACGTAGGTTTGAGTTTAAAGATCTAAAATTATGGTTATTGTATATATTCTTTTAGGGGCTTTTCTTAAAACACTTCCAAATTAAGTGTTAGAATATTTTTGACGTTTAGCATTTAACTATTAAATTGGGTTAATTACAAAAAACCCAAACTTTCCTAAATTTTTCAATTATAACCCAAACTTTAAAAAGTAACAATAAAATGTCCAAATTTTCAAAATTTTCCAATTCTAACCCGACGTTAATCTCACCGTTATCTTTGCTGACGTGGCACTATCACGTGTCAACAACCCTCACTAATAAAACACGTCAGCATCATTAGAAAAAGCTTATCTAATTAGCAAAACAACGTCGTTTCTTGCTGATAGTAAAACGACGTTGTTTCAACTAAAACTCAGATCTCTGTCTCTTCTCTGTCGATCATTCCTAAAATCCCTAACTAAAATCCCTAATCTGTAACCTAAAATCCCCCAACATTCATAAGAGAGTGATTTTGTGCGTGGGTGCTTCCTCTATCGCGAAGTTAATTGCTCCATCAAACCAACAAACGTTCTTTATGATTTCGTGCATGAGTGCTTTATAAAAGAGTGATTTCTGCAGATGCAAGCCTTCGGTTGCTCAATTTATATCTGAAAGCCTTCAGCTGCTCAATTTAGAAGAATCAAAGAGAACTACACTGGTATATCTCTTTCAAAGTTCTCTAAATGATTAATCAATAGACTTTTTATGTTTTGTTTTGATTCCTGTAAATTGATTCTACCAGTTCAATTGATGAGTTTGGATTTTTGGTGTTCTCTATAAGAATATGTTGATAGCTTCTTCAATTGGTAGGTCATTTGGTATATCTCTTTTTGAGTTGTTTCTTGTTCTACAGATCTATCCTTGTCAGTGAACGATATCACTTTTGAAGCTACGTCGTTGGAAGGAATTGAAGCTGGAACTAGAGGACAAGGAATTTTAGCTATTATGATCCTAATGGGCTAATTGGCACCAGGTTCTTGAGATGTAGGAAGTGCAAGGTTACTAGTTAATAAGGACAAAACTATAACTGCATCATATTCCTGTAACAATTGTGAGCAGTGTCCACCATTCCCTGTGACACCTTCCCCAAGTTGATTCAATAACTAGCCATTCATTGAAATGAAGTAAATAAAAATAAAAAGATGGAAAATAACAATTTTGTCATCCTTGACAATAACACAGCCCACCATAGGATTAGGACTGGTAAACCCAATTGCCTTCCCTGCAAGTTCCACGAATCTTTTTATGTAAAAGCTATCATCTTTATCATTACCATCTTCAACGCTAACTCCATAATTGACCATGAACAATCTCCTACATTTCTCGAAATTAGTTGGCACACGAGTCTTCTTCTCCATCGAATTCAAAAACACAGAAAACGAGTTAGCTTTAAGCATCGTCTTGGATGAGTAATCCCGTGGTGAAAAAAGGTTGGAAATAGAAGGGAAATGTGAAAACTTGAGTGAGTTGGGATTGAAAGTTGACAACGTGAAGGGCTCTAAAATTGCATCTTCGGAGATCCCGCAATAACATCAAAGATAAGTGAGAGGAGACCTGAGACTTGAACGGAAGCTAGTGTCTTTCTTCCTGAAACTGTTAGGACATGTAAATAAAGGGAAAACTTTTTCTAGAAGCAAAATGTGATTTGGGAACAAAAGATCTTGAGATTTTTACATAAATGAACGACTATCAAATTCAATTTCGAACCCTAGTTAGGGATTTTAGGGATGATCGACAGAGAAAAGACAGCGATCTAAGTTTAGTTGAAACGACATCGTTTTACTATCATCAAGAAACGACATCATTTCGCTAATCAAACAAGCTTCTCCTTATGATGCTGACGTGTCCGATTAGTGAGGGTTGTTGACACGTGGCAGTGTCACATCAACAAAGATAACGTGAGATTAACATCAAGTCGTTTTACTATCATCAAGAAACGACATCATTTCACTAATCAAACAAGCTTCTCCTTATGATGCTGACGTGTCCGATTAGTGAGGGTTGTTAACACGTGGCAGTGCCACATCAGCAAAGATAACGTGAGATTAACATCAAGCTAGAATTTAAAAAAATTGAAAATTTGAGCATTTTATTGCTACTTTTAAAAGTTCGGGCTATGATTGAAAATTTGAGGAAAGTTTGGGCCTTTTTTTGGTAATTAACCCCTATTAAATTAGTAAAAATTTGAGAAAGTAAATGTAATATTTTAATAAAAGAAAATTAGTAAGTAAAAATTATCTTATTTTCCAAATAGTGATTGTTTTTATAATGATTTATAAATGTGTGAAATTGCTTCATTTAACTTATGCAATGAATTGACAGAGATTTAGGACATATATCGAAATGCACTTGTGCATTATAAGAACAGAACAAAAAGAGTCAGGTGGGCTTGGTTTGGTATTGGATTTTGCAGTCTTGATGCTATCTCGATTCCAGCAAAATTAATCAATCCGATTCATGAAATTGACATAGGAAAAGCACCAAGAAAGAAGCAGAGATTAGTATGGCATGTAAATAAGTCTAAATTGTCATTGTTTATATATCTTTTCAGGACCAGCAGGATTACTTTATTATATAGCTCTAGCTCTAATGGGGTATTTCGTCAAACACTTAACGTGCATACATGTTCAATTGTTCAATTCCTCAGCCAGATCACAAACCCAACTCCACAATCTTCTCCAAACAATCATACACGTTCAATTATTCATGAATATGAATAATACGACAAGACCAAATTTGAACAGAGAGAGAGTACCTTAATACGTTATACTCTGACCGGTGCGGGGCGAAGGGGGCAGGGACGGCAGCTGCGCCTGGCTATTGGTGGTGCGGTGGTGAGAGAGACAGAGACGCGGCGCTGAGGTGACTGACAGAATCAGAATGGTAAGTGAGAGTCTTGACTTGAGAGACGTGAGAGTTGAGAAGTGAGAGAGAGAGAGAGACGGGAGAGGGAGGGTGAAGCTAAGAGATAAAATTAAACCAAAACGAGTCGTTTTGTTTTAAATTTTTTAAAATTAATAATTTAAAGTAATTATAATAACTTATTAGTTTAAATGAAATTAAATTAATTCAAATTTAAAAAATTGGATTGAATCGAATGTAAAGAAGATGATTCTTATTTGTATAAATAGCAATTCAAAATTGGAACGAGATTGAAAAAATTAACAATACTTCTTTATTCTTTTAAGTTATTATGTTGAATCGATTGCTCAAAATCTTTAATCTTTATTTTGATTTGATGAAAAAAATGAGATCACTTATTATAAATTTCTTGAAAATAATTCTAATCTAATCCATAGCTTATAAAAAATAAAAGGAGCTCATTAAAACACTATTTAATGTAGTAATAATAATGTCACATTCAACATTAATACAACATTAATACTAGGTGCCTTTTATCTTTATCTTCTAATCAAAATTTAAGAACTAAAAATTATAAGAATTTTTTAAATT
>JANKYE010000005.1:2256907-2271993 GCA_032467995.1 Erythroxylum dillonii | reverse complement strand
CTTTAGAGCTAAGTAAGCAAGAAAACCTTTTCCTATGATTTCTAATATTTCAAGTAATCCATTTGATCTTGTTCACTTGGATATTTGGCGCAGGGCTGTTTTTATCGTTTTATAGGCCCTAGACGAAATAAAATAAAGGGCCTCAATAAATCGACAATATACTTAATTTTACATATTTGAAACTGGAAGAAGTATGTAGGTACAATCAAACTCCAACAGCTTTACAATATATCACAAAGATATATAAATAGTATTATATCTGAGATAGAGGAAAAAAATAAATAGTAAAATTTAATATCTAATATTTAAAATAAAAAAACAAAGAACAAAAATATATTTAAAAAGTCAGAAACTTTATCTTTAAAATATACTCAGAACTTAGACGACAGGATTGTAATTTTTTTTTCTGCTAATCCCTACTCTTCATTGTTTTGATTGCTACCTAATGTGCAATGTTCCCTCCAGCACTGTCCCCAGAGAGAAATACTTGAGAAAGATCAGCTAGTTTGAGCCAAGGTTCGGAATTCATCTAGTTATAAAGCCATTGAAGTGAACTGTAACAATCTTCATAAGCTATAGGAAGTCGGCAACCCATTCCTCCAAAATGGAGTAAAAAGCTAAAATATGGGAGTTATATGTTGTGGGAGTCTATAGGGTCAGGGCCCCCCTTCTCATCATGGCCCCTGGGCAGGTGCCCTACTGGCCCTTGCCCAGGGCCGGCATTGATTTGGTGACCATATAAGACTGCATCTAATTCTAGATGTTATTACTTCTCGGCGATAGTTGATGATCACTACAATAGGAGCACTTGGGTCTATTTACTATGATCTAAATATGATGTTGTCTCACAATTTGTTGTATTTCATGCGATGATCAAAAATCAATTTTAGAAAAATATTTTTCAGGTACAACCTGATATTGCACCAGAACTTATTGTGGGAACAATGTTGGAATTTTTTCAATTGGAACATAATCCTTGTACAAACTTTGTGTACTTATACGACACAATAAAATGGCATTATGGAAAGGAAGCATCAATATTTTCGTTTTCAAGCAAATCTTCCATTAAAATTTTGGGGTGAATGCATTTTAACAGTGGCATACCTAGTGAATCTCATGCCATCCAGCAAATTGAATGGTAAAAGCCCTTTTGAAATTCTATTTGAAAAATTAACTTCAATTAAACATTTACGAGTGTTTGGATGCATTTATGATGTGCACTACAAACCAAAAATTAAAGACAAATTTGAAACTTGCTCTAAACCTTGCATCTTTGTTAGATATCCAATGGGGCAAAAATGTTACAAGGTTTTTGATCCAGAAACTAACAAAATTTTGTTTCTAAAGATGTCGTGTTCCTCGAAAATGAATTTCTTTGCAGGAATTAAAATAATGACATGGACTTCGTTCGTCTATCGATTCCAGATTCTGGTAGCAATTCAATATCAAACCTTGAGTTGCAAGAAAATTGTTTCTCAATGGATGATCAAGTCACTCTCAGGAAATCGAAAATGATAAGGCATCCCCAACTTCAGTGGTTTCGTAGCCAGCTCCGCCAAATGATCTAGTAAAACATATGGTAAATCAAGAAGGAAGACCACAACGAGAGAGATATCCACCACCCTATCTTCAAGACTATGTGACAAATATGACTGAAGTATAATGGTCCCTAAAATTGGTCAATCAAGTCGCTCTAGGTAAGCCATATCCTTTGGCTCAAAATCTTGATTATTCGAATTTTAGTTTGGCTCACAAAAGCTATCTTACAGCTTTAGTAGAGCAAACCGAACCTCAAAACTTAGAACCTGTAAATCAAGATCCTAATTCACAAAATTCCATGAAACAAGAGATTAAATCCTTAAACTTGGAGGCTTAAAAAACTTCCTATAGGGAAGAAAGCTACCAAAGTAAAATTGGTTTTTAAGATTAAACGCAAGGTAGATGATACCATTGAGCACTACAAGGCTCGTTTGATTGCTAAAGGGTTTAGTCAAATAGAGGGTATCAACTATAAAATTTTTTTTGCACCAGTAGCGAAACTGACTACTGTTCGATGTCTTTTATCTGTAGCTGCAGCTAAAAATTTGGAACTCGACGAACTGGATGTCAATAATGCCTTTACGCAAAGAGATCTTCGAGAGGTAATTTACATGGTACAAGCCTCCAGGTGTGACAACACTAGGAGATTCTCTAGTCTGCAAACTTTGAAAATCACTTTACGGACTCAAATAGGCACCTTGCTGATGGTTTGGAAAATTTTATCAAACTCTCTTACGCTATGGTTTCCAACAATCTAAATGCGACTATTCGTTGTTCACTGTGAGATTTGACAATGGCTTTCTTGCCTTGCTAGCCTATATTGATGACATTATTATTGTAGGAAACAATGATAATTAGATAAAGCAAATGGAGGAATACCTTCGTAAGCAATTTCACTTCAAAGATTTAGGCAAGCTCAAGTACTTTCTTGGGCTTGAAGAAACTCGATCGCCTACAGGAATCTTTATTTCCCAAAGAAAGTGTACAATGGACATTTTAAAAGAGGCTAGAATGCTTGGTAGCAAGCCTATGATGTTTCCACTTTAGCAAACCATAGACTTGCTGAAGTTGAGGGTAGTTGGTCAATGATCTTGGACAATATTGATGTTTGATAGGTAAGTTGACTTATTTAACTATTACTTAGCTTGATAGTGTCTTTATTGTCAATTTGCTTAGCCAATTCATGGAGAAGCCAACAAAGTTACATATGGAGGTATCCATGAGAGTTCTCTAATATTTGAAGAATTCTCCTAGACAAGGCTTGCTCTTCCCAACAAACAACGATCTTCTTTTGAGAGGTTACTGTGATGCAGATTGGGCAAGTTGCCTAAAAACAAAGAGATCAACTACTGGGTTTATTACAAAATTTGGAAATGCACCAATTTTCTGGAAATCTAAGAAACCTGCTCATTAACGAAGGCCGAATATAAAGCTATGGTGACAACTACTTCTGAATTAGTATGGCTTAAATCACTACTAAGTGATCTTACAGTTGTTCAGCAGCAGTCAATGCAATTCTTTTGTGACAACTTCGTTTATATTGCAAATAATCCTATATTCTACAAATGAACAAAGCATATCAAAATTGACTACCATTTCATTAGTGAGAAGTTGCAAATGGGTGACATCACTGTTGCACATATCACTGGCAAGGGGTAACTAGCTGATGTGCTCACCAAGGCTCTCTAACTTGAGGGGGAATATTAAAGGTTAATATCTTGATGTATATATGGTTGTGATATTGTTGTGATTTCTTCCCTTGCTAATTCGGTCTCCTACCCATCAGTTAAGCTAATTGTTTGTATCATAGGATGTAAGCCTAACTTCTAGGAACAAAGTTTTCTAACTAACCTTAGCTTCCTTTGTAAATTAACTTATGTATGTGTAAATATTGGCTGATGAGCTAATAAATTTGAGTACTTGATTTTCTCGAAAACTCTTTCTTATCAATAACACATCTCCACTTCTCTATTTTCTCACCTTTTCATTTGGTGGCATTATTTTGGTTTTTATTTTGTTAACTATATGCCTATATATAACTTTGTCATTTCTTTGATCAATGCAATGAAAAAATTGATGTGAAAAGGTTATCTTCTTCTTTTATTACAGCTTCTTTAATACTCTTCTCATAGTTATCCTTTTTTTGTTTCATTTTTTGTACTCTCTCCAACAAATTTTTGGTATCAGAGCTTGAAAGAGTGAATGGGTATTTTTATTTCTTTCATCTAGGTTTATTATTATTGCAAAAGGTAAAATAAGAGATCACCTAAGTGAAACATAGTGAGGCAAATATCAAAGAGAACTCATAACTATAAAAAATATTAGCTTTAACTCCTCTTTATAGCCTTTATTTCTAATTTTTAAAAGGTAAAATTACCATTTTTGGAGTATTAAAATGAAGACTATGTTTAAGTTTCAAGAGTTACGAGACTTGGTGGAGAACGGATTTAAAGAACCAACCCACGTGTGTAGTAGAAACGAAAGGACATAAAAGCTCTATTTCTCATCCAACAGGTTGTTGATGATCATATTTTTTCTAAGATTGCAACTGCAACTTCAACTCAAGCATGGAAAACTATACAACAAGAGTATATGGGTGATAAGAAGGTGATTGTTATGAAATTATAAACTTTTCGTCGTGATTTTGAAACATTGGCAATTCAAGAAAAAGAATCTATACGAGACCTTTCATCTAGATGTCTAAGGTTGTTAATCATATGAAATCATAAGGTAAAAATGTTAGTAATGAAATTGTTTTAACCAAAAAATATAATCGTGTAGTTGTTGTGATTGAAGGGTCTAAGGACTTATCTAATTTTACTTTTGATGAGTTGATAAGTTCTTTACTAACCTATGAAGTTAGGCTTAGTAGACCCTACGAAAGAGTGCAGGAGAAGGCATTACTGGTGAAGGGAGAGTCTTTCTATAATGGGAAGGCAAAAAAATCAAGAGGTCAAGGACAAGGTAGAGGTGGCTATTATGGTCGAGGTCGTGATCACGAAAGAGGATGGGGTCAATTTTCCGGTGAGCAACAATAGTTCAAAGTACTATTTAGTTTCACTATTGCAAAAAATATGGGCACAAAGAAGTTGATTGTTGGACTAAACAAAAGGATGAACAAAAGAATGCCAACTTCTTTGAGAATTTGCTAGAGGATAATAATTTGTTCATGGCTCACTCTAATGTAGACGGTAAATTAAATGATATGTGGTTTATAGATAGTGGTTGTTCTAATCATATATTAGGTACAAGGCAAGTCAATTAAAGCTAAAGGTAAAGATATAATTTCCTTATATAGTCATAACTTATTGAGTGTGGAAAGTTGATGAGTGGTGTATATTCAGTTTTTTTTTTATGATGGTTCTTGTAGCATCCTTGATTAAAAATCAGGTCAAAAAGTTGTTGATGTTCAAATGAATTCAAATAGAATGTTTCCACTTGATGTGTTAGTTAGTGGTAAAAGTAATGCGTTGGTAGCTAAAGGAAGTATAGAAGCTAATATGTGGCATTTGTGATATGTTCATTTGAATATTAAATGGTTACACTTGATAGGCAATAAAAATATGGTTATTGGTTTACCTAAATTGATACCCTCGACTTTTATGAAGGATGTATGTATGGAAAACAAAGTAAACCATCATTTCCTATAGGCAAAGTTGGAGAGCCTCTACTTGTCTTGAGTTCGTACATGCTGAATTATGTAGTCTTATGAATAAAATCTTTAAGAGGCAGTGAATATTTTTTTATTCATTGATGATTATAGTCGCATGAATTGGGTGTATTTTTTAAAATCTAAATTAGAAGCATTTATTTTCTTTTAAATTTACGTCCTTTGTGAAGAAGCAAAGCGGATATCATATTAAGACTCTTTGAACATATAGAGGTGGAGAGTTTATGTTAGAAGATTTCAACAACTTTTATAATGGAAATGACATTCATAGAGAGCTTATAGCACTGCACACATTAGAACAAAATGGTATAGCAGAATGAAAGAATCACACAATTGTTGAAATGGGCAAAAGCATAATGATTGCAAATGGTGTTCCAAAACAAATTTAGGCAGAACAATAGCTGCAACAATCAATTTCTTAAAAATATCACTCGTAAAAGGGGTATACAATCAGATTCCATATGAAGCTTGGAAAGGTTAAAAGTACAAGGTAAGCCGTTTACAAATTTTTGGATGTATAACGTATGCTTTATTAAATTAACGATCATGTTGTAAGCTTGATGAAAAATTTAAACATTGTATTTTTCTCAAGTACAGTACTCAATCCAAAGCTTATAAGCTATATAATCCCATAAGTGAAAAAGTTTTGATTAGCGGGAATGTCGCGTTCAATGAAGATGCAAGTTGGGATTTCACCTATGAGAAGGTTAGTCATAAAATTTAGTTGTCACATTATGATGAATTTGCAGCAACAGATTCCATACAGTTGAACTCAATCAATTCATTACATGTAAGCTCTTCTCCTCCAACGAATTCTTCTCCTTCAACAACCTCTTTTCCAGTAGTAAGCAATGAAACCTCTAAAAGCAACATCTCCCCATTGAGTTCAACATTATCAAGCTCCTCTAGTGAGAAACCATTTTAAAAAAAGATCATTGTAGGAGATTTATGAAACATGTTCATTTTCTTTGTATGTGACAAAACCCACTTGTATTGAAGAAGCAGCTAAAGTATAAGAATGGTACAATGCAATGATTGAAGAAATGAGAGCAATTAGCACAATCAGACATGAGAATTAGTAGTTCTACCAAATGGCAAGAAACCTATTAGTCCCAAATGGGTGTACAATCTTAAATGCTAAGCAATTCTTTTGGAAAAAGGGTCTGCGCAACATTAAATATGATGAAACTTTTTCACTGATTTCTCTTTTTAAAACAATGAGAACTCTTTTATCTCTTGTTTCAAAATTACAATTTTCAGTTCGTCAATTTGATATGAAGTTTGCATTTTTAAATGGAGAGTTAGAAGAGGAAGTATATGCTTGTCAACTTTAAGAATTTGTTATTAGTAGCAATGAGAACAAGGTCTATACGCTTAAGAAAACTCCCTACATATTAAAGCAAGCGCCTGAACAAGGTATGAAAGAATTCATTTATACTTTTTAAATAATAAGTTTGAAAGGAGTGAAAATGAGCCTAAAGTATATGTAAAGAAACTTGATGAGGATTTTCAGATTGTATGCATTTATGTTGATAACATAATTTATATTGGATCCTTTTAAATTTTTGGTTAATGAATTCATATTATACATGATAACAGAGTTTGAAATGAAGATTTAAATATGTTGAGATATTTTCTTGGACTAAAAGTGAAACTGGTAGAAGATGATATTTTCATTTGGAAAAAGCAGTATGCCAGAAATCTTCTATTCAAATTTATAATGACCAATTGCAAAGCAACTAATACACTAATGAATGTGAATGAAAGATTGCAGTTTGAAGATAGTGCAGATGCTGCAAATCCAATTCTCCGTAGAAGTTTGATTGGATGCTTAAATTATTTAATGCATACTTGTCCAGATATTATGTTTTGTCTACAAGGTATTATTGATAAGATCTCATCTTCACTAATTATTTGATATTATCTCCTTTTTAAATTTATTTTTGTAGTTAAATGTTAAAATTAATGTTTGTTTTCTTTTATGAAATAAAAGTAGAGATTGCATCAAATTGAGACTCTATTAATGATAATGACAAATTTTGGATAAAGTGAAGAGATTGTTGCAGTGGATAAGGCTGATCACTTGAAGAGTTGGAGTTTAATTGCGAAACTTCCTCTTATCCCTATCATGTAGGAGTTTGATTTTGAATTCGTTTTAGATAGACAACTTTACAAGTTAGAGTTAGATTAGGATTAGATTAGAAAACCTTATAAAAGGGACGTTCCTTACAACAGAAAAAGGTTCTCTCTTCTTGCTTTTTTCATAAATCTTTATCTTTTTTCTATTTTTGTTATTAAAGCGAAAGTCAAGTGTGGCTAAACGCAATTGTTCTTATTTAAGGGGATTCAATATTCTAGTTGTAACTTTGTGAGAATTTTTATTTCAAACTTTTATTCACATTTTAATTCAAGTATTTCTTATTTTGAGTTCTCATATTTCATGAATGATTGATATTCAATTAATCTGGCAATTTAATTTTATATTGATTAATATATCACTATCCAGGAATTCAATGATCCGTAATTATCATGAAGGGGTGGTACAAGTAGCAAATAGTTTATTTATGGATTTTTATATTTAACTTGTGATAAACAATAAAACTAAATTGAATAATTACATCTATCTCGATTATTTAATTTAGGGTTTAGTCTTTTTCACGAAGCTTATTGCTATTATTTATTTGATATGGAATGCTATGACACTCATCCAATAGACGATAAGTTTTGGTTTGGATGCTAGATTTAACCAATTAATTTAGGGCAATTTGAAACTTATTATGGCTATTCTAATATGTTTCAGACTAATTGCTTGAATCGTAAAAAAAAAATTTTTAGACCAATGATCAATGTTACAATTAGATGAGATCTTCCCTTTGAATCAGAGTGTAGTAATCTTGACTTTCTCATATTTAAATTCAGTTGATTTAATTTGTTTTCGTATTAATTTTAGTTAATCAGTTATTTAATCAAACCCTCATTTACTTTTATTGAGATTAAGAAGCTAGTTTTTAGTTCTCTAGGGATTCGACCTGGTTCCATGACTATTACAAAAGTTTGGAGAATAGGTATTATTTTGGGGGCTTCGACAACCCGACCAAAATTTGGAGCTGATGCCAAGGAACTATTTCAAGTTCCTTAGTTTCTTTGCCTTTTTATTTTTATAGTTACCGTTGACCTCTTGTCTTATATGACTCGTGCTTCTCAGACAGGTAAATTGTAATACAATCCAAAAATTGAGAAGACAACGCGTCGTTTGAAAAAAGAGACTAAGTAAGGAAGTAGTCGTTCACCTCCAGACGTGAAAGTTGAAGTAGATCTAACAATTAGTGAACATTATAATTTTCAATAAGAGGGCGAAAAGATGACAAATCTCAAGCGTAGAACATTGAGGGAGTTAGTGGCACCAAATTTGAATCAACAACTTTTATGCATTCAATTTACAAATGTTGAGGTAGATTTCGAATTGAAATTGGTTTGATTCACTTACTGTCTACTTTTTGTGATCTCGCAGAAAAAGATCCGCATAAACACCTGAAAGAATTTTATGTTGTTTGCTCTATAATGAAGCTATATGGGGTGATAGAAGAACAAATTAATCTCATGGCCTTTTCGTTCTTTTTGAAGGATAAGACAAAGGATTGGTTATATTATCTTCCACCTAGCTTAGTAATAACTTGGAACGAGACGAAAAGAATGTTTTTGGAGAAATTCTTTCTTGCATCAAGAGTAGCGACTATTAGAAAGGGGATATGTGGGATAAGACAAATTATAGGAGAAACATTATATGAATATTGGGAAAGGTTTAAGGAGCTATGTGCCAGCTATCCACATCATCAAATTCTTGATCAACTTATGATCCAATACTTTATGAAGGACTATTGCCAATGGATCGAAGTATGGTTGATGCAGCTAGTGGAGGAGCTTTGGTAAACAAAACACCTGAGGCAGCCAGACAATTGATATCAATTATGGCCGAAAACTCTCAACAGTTTGAGATAAGGATGGATGGAGCTATTAAGCGTGTGAATGAGGTAAGTAACACGCACCTTGAGGATAAAATTTCTGATTTAACTGCTCTAGTTTGTCAAATGGTTTTAGGTCAATTGCAATCAGCAAAATTGTGCGGAATATGCTCATTCTCTGGACATCCTACGGATATGTGCCCTGTAACAAGACTCTCTTCAAGAAGCTAATGCAACATGGCGCTTTCTTAGTCAACCTCAATGAAAGTATGACCCTTATTCCAATTGTTACAATTCAGGATGGAGGGATCATCCAAACTTGAGTTATGAAAATCAAAGAGGCCAACAACGATATCATCCTTATAATTTTAATAAACAACCTCAAGCACCTACATATACTCAACCTCAATCTTCAAATTCAGGTATGTCTTTAGATGAATTTGTTAAGGCGTTTGCTAATAATACATAACAATTTCAACAGGAAACAAGGGCAAGCCTTCAAAACTTAGGAAATCATATCACTCAGTTAGCCACCTCGGTAACTAAATTGGAAGCGCAAGCATCGAAGAAATTACCTTCCCAAACGGTGGTGAATTTTAAGGAGAATGTGAGTGCAATGACTTTGAGAAGTGGTAAGGAAATTCAATATAGAACTTCTTTACCGATGGAGGAAGAAAAGCACAATGATGGAGAAAAGAAAGAAGAACTTCTATCTCAAGAATCAACAAAGATTAAAAAATGATTCATCTTCATCAATATTAATTATTGCACATTTACCTCCTTTTCTTAGCAGGTTGGCTAAACCAAAAGATGATGGATATGAAAGAGAGATCTTAGAAACTTAAAAAAATGGAAATCAATATACCACTTCTGGAAGCCATCAAGCACGTTTCGAAATATGAAAAATTCTTAAAGGAGTTGTGCATAAATAAAAGGAAGCTGAAGGACAAGGAGAGAATAATTTTGGGTAAGAATGTATCAACTGTAATAAATAGGAAATTATTGAAAAATTGCAAAGATCTAGGTATGTTTACACTTTCATGTGTTATTGGTAATAAGAAAATTGAGCATGCCATGCTAGACTTAGGTGCATCCACTAATGTCATGCCATACTCAATTTATCGAGCTTTAAATCTGAATTCTTTGCAAGAAACTAATGTTATTATCCAACTAGCTGATCACTCGTATGTGCGTTCTAATGGAGTGATTTAGGATGTTTTAGTCCAAGTTAACGGTTTGGTATTTCCAGTGAATTTTTACATCTTGAAAATGGATGGAGGTAGTGTTGAAAATTCAGCTTCGATTTTGTTAGGTAGGCCATTTATAAAAACGACTTAGATGGTAATTGATGTGCACGAGGGTACTCTTTTCATAAAGTTTGATGGAGAAATAATAAAATTCAACATTTATGAAACAATGAAGTACCCAAATGAGTTTAAATCCGTTTATCATATGGATATTATGGATTCATTGGTACAGGATATGTTTAAAGAAAAGAGTGTTGAAGATAAGTTAAAGTATAAGGCTAAATTGGAAGTGAACGAGCAAATTGATGAAACATGTGAAGTTGTAGAATCATTGTCAGCAATACTAATAAATTCCAAAACTTTAAATGATGAACTTACTATAACTCACAAGAAAATCTTACCTTTTTTTGCAGGCTCCAAAGGTAGAATTAAAGTTGTTGTGTGGTCGCCTAAAGAATGTCTATTTAGGTGATGGAAAGTTATTACCCACAATTATTTCAAAAAGGTTGACTAAAGAGCAAGGGGAAAGGCTAGTAGCACTACTTAAGGAGTACAAAATTGCAATTACATAGAAGTTTGGGAAGAACCGGCCACGTCGAGCATAATAAAGTTAAACAATTGCACTTTTTGGGAGGCAGCCCAAAATATGATTATTTTATTTTATTTTATTTGGTTTAGTTATATATAACTTGCATTTGATTGCTTTTGAAAAATAAATTTATTGACCTAAAGAAAAATGAGGTCTTAAAATTTCATACTACTAAATCTCACAAGGCCAAACCTCGCCTTATGTAATTTAGTAGTATTATGAAATACCAGATTATCAAATCTCATAAGGCAAGATCTCGCCTTACGTAATTTAGTGTTTTGAAAAAAAAAGGTTTTTTTCTTTTCTCATTTAGTTATTTAATTTCTTTATTTATTTAAACTTTAAAAAAAGCTGAAAAACCTAATCTACTTATTTATCTTTGCAAGAAATTAAAAGAAAAATTCTAACCACAAGTATCCCTCCTCTCACACAACAACCCAAAGCTCCACAAGTGTACGCCCAAAGCCAATTACCGCCGACAACGCACAACACACCCAATGCTTCACTAGTCAACCAACATAGTGATTAGTCATACAAAATTGGCATGCTCACAACTTAGCCCTCCACAAACCTATAACACCAAGCCAACAGGGTAGGGGCAGAATTTTCCCAAAAAAAAAAAGGGATAGGGGAAGAAAATTCGTGCAGCAAGCAGCGGCAGTAGCATCATCTTAGAGCTACTAAAAATGTGCTACGTTACATTATTGGGACTCTTGATTTTAGGATCTAGTATCCCGAAGATGCAAATTTCAGCTTAATTGAATATAGTGACAGTGATTGAGAGGATGTATTGATGATCGAAAGAATACTTAAAGTAATATTTTTAACTTGGGATCTGGAGCAATTACTTGGAGCTCACAGAAACAGGATGTTGTTTCATTATTGTCATTAGAGGCAGGGTATGTTGTTGTAACATCTGCAGCCTATCAAGTCATGTCGTTACGAAGGTTGTTGGCTGATATTCTCCATGAGCAAGAGGATGCAATAGAAGTCTTTTGTAACAATAAAACAACTACAGTATTCAATGACAAAAAATCCAGCTTTCCACAACAAAACAAAACATATTGACATCTGTTATCATTTTATTCACAATCTCACAACAAAAGGCATTGAAATTCTGCAGCGCAATGTTATCATACAAAGTTGAATGGTAAGTTCGTAGTTGGACTTGAAACAAATAGAGGAAATAGATATCTAATTAACAACTAAGTCTAGTAGCTTAGTCATTCTATTAATACCTCAGGATTTTTCAAGTTTTGGTGGTATTTTTACAGATTCAAGGTTTCTAGCTACAGAAAGAAAACGCCATGAGACTGGAAGAGCTCCTCATACTTAACGTATGCTCTATAACTCTCTCTAACATTAATACATTTCAGATGAATATTAGAAACTAATTAGCTTACTTGTATTCCAAGTTATTCTGAAAATATACGATCATTCTAATTTGAAAACAATATTTTATCTTTAAATTCCAGAATTATTCCTTTAATATATTCCTTCAAGATTACAGATTATTATAAGCAAATATGGATTTTACAGGTAAATCAGTTTAAAGCTCTAATTATATTTAAAAATGACAATATACGTTTTAATTAATTTTGAGATTAGTCGAATTTTAGATTACCTAAAACGTATGTCATTTTAAAGAAACTCTCTATAATATTATTACTTTAAAATATAATCAATAAAGTTGCTCCTTTATAACCATAAGTTTATATGTTCAAGTTTCAAAAACTTCTCTGTAAATATAAAAGAAAAGTTGTATAAATCGTAAGCCTCTCTAGATCCTGAAAAGCAGAGAACTTTGTGTACTAAATATGTTAGACTTTTTATAAACCATTTTTTCAAAAAAATTAGATCCTTTAAATTTTATTTTCCTCGATCCAACTCATTGTTATCCCTAACACATTCGTAACAACCAATTACTATTTTGAGCATTATGATGTGACCAAGCTATTTTGAGCTCACCCCACTTGTTCTTAGGCACATGTAAGGCTTTCCAAACGGCTTTAGATGCATCAATGACATTGTGAGGGCACGGAGGTTGATAATCGTGCTGTTCGTCGCAGTCGACTGTGGAGTCACACTCGTCCACAACCATAGCCTTCACTTTCCTTCCGTTCCCATAAATGGTAATATTGTGAAAGCACCTCTTCTTCTTATTGAACCAACCAATGGACAGTGCCACTATCGATGTGTTGTCATCGTGGAACTTCTCGTCACATTCTGATCGGCCACCGCCTCCACCCTTTTTGAAACTATTGAGTGTAAGAACAGCTCTCGTGCGCTTGCTGACTGACAGCGAGCAATGGAAGATCGTGTAAAGCCCGCCGTGTTGGCAACAGTCAGAGTAATTCTCTCTGTTACACTTTTTTGTGTTAGTGAATATATAAAACCAATTAAGTTGGCCTCACACAATAGCTTAAGCTATTGTGGTGAAATGGTCACTTAATATAGTATCAGAGCCTTTATGACCAAGTGGTCGTGAGTTCAAATCTTACCACCCACTTATTATTCAGCATAAAGTAGAGTGAGCTTGTGCAAGTTTCAAGCCCAAACGGCTTTCACTTGAGGATGTGTGTTAGTGAATATATAAAACTAATTAAGTTGGCCTCACACAACAGCTTAAGCTATTGTAGTGAAATGGTCACTTAATACTTTGGTGTTGGCTTCTTCCCTTTGATCTTGCCACTAGGCTTGCACTCTTTAGCCTCAGCACGCAAAGAACAAGTAAGAAGGAGTAGAAGAAGTGTAATGAAAGTAAGCACTTTCAATCCCATCTTCTTCATTGCTTCTGTGTCTTCCTCCACAACCGTCTTTCGAGCTTTTATAGGGTTTTATAGGTATAAGCTTAAGGTTTCCAATACTGCAGAAATGGATAGTAACTACACTAATGGCTGGTTAGAGTTCTAGTGCTGAAGGTAACGTTTACTTTTACGATTTCTTCATTTGGTATCGTTTGTATCTAACTGTTTTAAAACACAATATATTAATCTTTATTAGATTGGATCTGTTGCTACATCTCTGATACTGATTGGCTCAGCTAGATTCAGGAACAAGGAGGCCAACCTACGTAATATTCACTACAAAAAATGCATTAAATAGGGATGAAATATCAGGGACGGAAGTAATTCCGTCTGTAATCACCGACGGAGGAAATATTACGTCGAAAAAAGAAGAAGGGAAGGGCCGTTCACCGATGAATGTATTCGGTCGGTGAGAGTCGTCTAAAAACATTAAAAAAATCAAGCGAAAACGACGTCGTTTTGAATTTAACCAAACGACGCCGTTTAGGAACTCATTTTAAGCCCCTGAAAACTCTTCCCCTCCCATTCTCCCGCGCTTCTCCCCTCTTCTCCTTCGTTCGTCGGCTGGAAGTCTGTCTAGCGCCATCGATTACCGCCATCATCGCCGCCGTCTGCTCCAGGCATCGTCGTCGACGTGAAGGTCACCGGCTTCCCTTGCTCCGGCGGTAACATTTGAAGGTACTTTGCACATTTCTTCCTCTCCTGTGTTGACAATCGGTGGACAACATTTGAGGTTAATTGGATGTTGTTGTTTGATTAAAAATTAGTTTGGTGAGTGTTATTGAATGGGTATGTTGTTTGTTGTAGATTAAAGGGAAGAATGTGGAAAATTTTGTTAAATTGGGGATGATAAAATGTGTGCATACCATGTGTTTGACAAAATGCCTATAGGTGTTATTGTTGAATTATTGTTGAAGTTTAAGTAATATTGGTGTTGTTTTGCATGAAGTTTAGAGTGTAGTTTTGTTGTTGTTGATTTTGATTAATTAGTTTCATATTTGTGTCAAAATATAGGACTTAAATTGATTTGTTATGGTTATATATGTATGCATAATGATTATGTTTATGATTAATAAAGTATAAGGAAATTAAATGTATAATGTGTTGAATATTTTTTATATTGTTTTATTAAGTTAAATAATTTTAAATTAAGTATATATTTGTTTAATTGTTAACTCCTATTTCATTGTTAAAGTATATAATGTAAAGATTTTTGCAATTGAATTAAAGTACAATTTTATAATTATGAAATTAAATGAGAAATATTAAACA
>JANKYE010000005.1:2240176-2256807 GCA_032467995.1 Erythroxylum dillonii | reverse complement strand
CATTATCCCATTTTAATATGACAACCTGTAAGTTCCTTCCTATTGTGTTCTAGGTCAAAAATTTCTGAACATTTCACCAAGAAACTTAGCAATAGCGGAAAAGCTGCTGCAAGAAGGTATTCAAAACCAAATAAGTTCGGGAAGAACATATACTCTTTCCATTGGAGCATTCGAACATGCGAGGAATCTTCTCAGAAATCCACTAATCGAAAACTCATTTACCTTTACTGACTCACCTATTACTTGGCACAAAAAAAATCATTGTCATGTATCTCTGTATTACATTTGGGATGTGCAATGAACTCGTTATATTATTGTACTATGACTGTCACATTTATTCTCGCTACTAAATTTGTAGTTATGCTATGAAATATGTCATTTTGTGTTCCATTTACATTGCAATGTGTAAACATTTCATGGAGAATTCAGTAAGCAAATAATTTCAGGTCATAAGATGGGACCAAAGAGACCATGTCATATGATGTACCCCAGGTTCAGAGGCATGTTTGGAGGTACTTATTATGAGGGTGGCCCATCGCGACCTCCAGCTGCAACAGAGTCACCAACACCACCTCCAGCCCCTACAGTTGGAGGAATCGAATCACCTGCGACTGGAGATGCAGAACACTCCAACAGTGAACGATCTAGCAATATAATTATAGAAGATGAAGGAAACGAGATGCAACCTGAATCTGAGGAGCCCGATGGTAGAAAGTATATAACAATATCTGATAAACAGTAAGTGCGATCACATGACATACTGTATATGTTTATCATTATATTGCTGTGTTAAATGTTGCTAGGATTATTACCTTATTTGTCCTTTGTATTAGGTTCATTCCGTCTGAGCCCTGTTCAAGACAAATGACATCTGCTTTTAAAAAGAGGATTGATCATGAGGGTTATGCATGGAAGAAGATCTCTGAGGCAACAAAGACATTTTACTTTCAGGAGTTTGAGGTACAATAAGGCATATATATGTGTTTTCTTTTTGTTCTATCCATTCATAACATACATACAAATTGCTTATAAGTTTTAATGAATTTATTCCTTATATTCTCGGAAACATTTTTATTGGAGTTCTGAACTCGATAGGTCCATACATAGTGTATGGGAGTCGCGAGCCCGTACACGTTATCGCGATTTTATTAATCAGATACACAGCGTTGGTGTACGACCCCCTTACATTTCTGAGTCCACATGGAGTCATTGGCTGGAGTACTAGAGATCTTCTGAGGCAATGCATATATCTGACCGTAACTCCACCAACAGACGTGGTAGGGGAGGAGCAGACAGTCTTCCCGTTCACATAGGAGGATCAATTACTCACCGCGAGCATGCAGATAGACTTGTAAGTTTTTTTTTTAATATTACATTTATATTCTACATTTGTACTTTGCTATATTTGAATGTAAATTGATTTGTTAATGTTGTCATGAACATATATGTGTAGTATGCCTACTGATCATTACTGTGTGGAGTAATATGCTGCAAACATTTATGGCTGTGTTGAATAATTTGCTTTCTTGAACAGGGGGTAATATCATAAAAACAACTGAAACTTAGTCGAAATAGTGGTAAATTATAGTTCAACTCATTACTTTTCGTTGTTCTGCAGGAAAAGTCTATGGGCGTTAGGCCTACACCCCATCAGTTGTTCTTGCATCCGCACACCAAAAAACATGACGGTGTGACATTCGTAAACAGTCGATGTCGAGAACTTAATGTATGTTAATTTCATAGTTTAATATTCAGTCTTGCATTTAATTATAACTTACTAATTATAATATACGTATTGCCTCCTAATAGGATCAAATACAACAAACAATTGGGCAATAGTCACAGGATGCACAACTTATTGATGAGACCCAGGTATATTTTGATGCCGTGGGTGGCAGGGATAGTTGGGGAAGGATCTTTGGCCTAGGACATCTACCAATGCATTTTATTCGCACTCTTCCACTATGTCAACAATAGCAGCATCTAGTTCAGAGCCGATAAACTGATGTATCAATCAACTTGAGGCCATAGTGAATACGTTGATGGAGGTAATAACTAAGCTAGGAAATGACATAGACGAAATGAGAACGAAATACAGACTCACAATAGCAACGCTTACCAAGACAATAGGATTGTTGTAGTCATACATTTGGTTTTAAATTATATACTACTAAATGTTACAATCTGCAGTTAAGAATGGTTTCCCTTTTTATGCTCATTTGACTTTTTTATAGACAAATTCTATGGGTTCAAAACTCCTAAACTTATGTTAGGATAATTTATAATTTGTTAAAATTAGAATCAAATTTAACGACCAGATTTTCGAAAAATTGTCATTAAACTAGACATTAACAGAGATTTATAAGTGACTTCAGCGATCAAACAGAATCCACTTTTGAATTAAACATTTGAATTAAGCAACTTTGGTTATATTTGGTTAATGTCATTATTTACCGACAATTTCGTCTGTGTTTTCCGACGGAACCGTCGAAAAATTGAACATCTTTCATCGATGGAACCGTCGGAAAAAGAAACACAATACTCGCCGACGGAACTGTCGATAACTAAGCCAACCTATGCCGACGGTTCCGTCGGAAAATCTTTCGACGATCCCGTCGGAAATTATGCCTTCCCCTCCGACGGTTCCGTTGGAAGACATCTTCTCCCTATTCCGACGCTTCTCCTTTTCGAACGATAAAATATTACTAACCATATGATGTCACCGTTGGTAATTAATACCGACCGCGTTTGCGCCGACGACGGTCTCTGTCGCCCCACTACGTCGGCAAATAGTGTTACCGACGGAATATCCGTCCTTTCCGCCCGTCCTTTCTGCCAGTATATCCCGTCGGTAATGCCTATTTTTCTTATAGTGATTATTTTTTCAGTTTTAATCTACAGCATAAGACGTTAAATTTCTAATTTTCCTTTTGTCTTGTTCGGTAGAATTAGGGATGGATATTCCAATTCGCGGTGTGATCCTGCTCGATTAGCATGATGTTGGTCAAACAATCTAAAGTCAACATATTCAGTAAACAAGAGTTCTCGTTTTATGAACTTTATGATAATATACGTAACCCTTTTATTTTATTTTTACAAAGAAGATGTTTCCATGACTTAAAACTGGTAATTTATGATCACAAAAAAATAACCAATTGCTTCAAGGTTGAGTCAATAAATAACTTTATTTTTTTATTCGATTCGAGTCAACCATCCCAAATTCAAGACTAGTCCTAACTAAAATTTTGTGATTTAAACCAATTTGAGAAATAGATTATCCTTATCTACATTTAAACTTTATTAATGATTGTTAAATGAAATTTATTAATTTATTTTAATTTATAAAAACTTATTAATTGACAAAAATTAATCTATTAATAATAAACTGATCAATTTTTAATAACGAGAGTTATTAAAATAAATCGAAATAAAAAGTTAAAAATTTAAAAATTAATAGCTAAATTTGGAATAGTTTGCTAAATTTTTATGCATACACAATTTCTCTTATAGGAGCCCATTGAGCTCAGCTAACCAATAACAAAAGTTTTATAAGAAGATTGGAGTAAGCTACCAGAAGATAGAAGATCTTCTTCTTAAAGAAATTGGAAGCATTGGTTTATACATTTCTCTTAGTTTCGACTTTAAGAATTAGTTTTTTACGACCTTTTTTTGCGAACCACCCAAAATTTTAACTAAAAAGATGAAATAATTTTTCATTATCTTAATTGAGGTAAAGAGATTTTTACAATTAACATAACCGAACCAATTATATTTTTTAGTCCTTATTTCTAAGTTTTAACCTTGTAAAACATATTGAAGTTTCCAAAAGTCAATTCAGCAATTAGGTTCCAATGTTTGTCACTGTAGGCGTCAGGTGACGCCTACTTTGCAACTCTTTCTTCTCTTTTTCTCCAAATTCCTCTTCAATAAATTTATTTCTTCTTCTGATAAAGCTTATTAATGATTTAACTCTGAAGTCTGAAGATGCCTTTTACCTTTCCTACGCTTTTTTTACTAGTCACAAGAAACAACAATCTTGTATTCAATTGTATAGAGATTCTAAAAACGCAGATGTCTAAGTTTGATAAAGCAGTACAAGAAAAGTAAGAATTAATGACAAAAAATTATTGATGGAAAAGAAACCATTGATATATTTACCAACAGTTACATAAAATATCTATTAGTAAATTTACTTACGTCCGTTTTTACAACGCCTTTATCCGTCAGTTAATTCCGTCGCCAATTTATATTATCAATAAAATTCAAACTTTTTTGTCGGTAATATCCGTCACTAAACGACATTTTTTTGTAGTGATGGATTGGATATGATTCGGATTTTAAAATTTTCATATTTTAAATTTAATGATTTGAATATAAAGATGATTTTATTAAGTTTGATAAATTTAGTTAAACTTAATTTAATTTATTAATTTCCGAATGATTTATTTTAACTTTTATTATTAATCAACCTGAGAAAACTATTAAACTAAATTGGAATTAATTTTAAAATTTTTAAGTTTTGAACATAATTTAAATTTTAGAGGTGTTAATTTTGATTGATTCGAACTAATTTAATATTTAAAAAATTCTAAAAAAATTTAATTCAGTTTGACCCGTTACCATTCTTATTTCGACAGGAAAAAATTGGTCTCTGGCGATTGTAAAATTATCTTGATTGTCACTTCTTGATACGTACGATATCAGGAGCAAAGATCATAAAACTAGCACGGCATGGCAGTAACTTGCATGTCTGTTACATATCCATGACATGAGGAAGCTTAATTGCGGCTATAAAAGGGCATGAATCATGTCAGAAAAGAGCAGACAATACAATAACAGAATCAAAATAGAAGAAGAATGAAGAACCTTGCTTCTGCTATAATATTCATCTTCCTCTTCGTTGTTCAAAGTGTTGCAGTTGTTGAGTCTGCAACATGCAACCCTAGTGGCGACATAAAAGGTAAAAAGCCACCTCCAGGACAATGTAACCGAGAGAATGACTCCGATTGCTGTGTTCAAAACAAGCTCTACCCCATTTACAAATGCTCACCGCCTGTCTCCGATCACACCAAGGCGACTCTCACACTCAACAGCTTTCAGAAGGGGGGAGACGGCGGTGGTCCGTCGGAATGCGATAACCAATACCATCCAGACGATGAGCCAGTTGTGGCACTTTCAACAGGTTGGTTCGATAACAGGAGCAGGTGCTTGAAGTATATTAACATCCATGGAAATGGGAAGAGTGTGAGAGCCAAAGTCGTGGACGAGTGTGACTCGACGATGGGATGTGACTCTGATCATGACTATCAGCCACCTTGTGCCAACGATGTGGTTGATGCTTCTAAGGCAGTTTGGGAAGCATTGGGAGTGCCTGAAGATCAGAGGGGTGAAATGGGTATATACTGGTCTGATGATTAATGAACTTCCGCCATTGTTATGCAAGGTTGACGGTATTACAGTGTACTGCACTTACGTGCATCAGTCTAGTCTATGTCTGATCTTGGATTGGTTTTATATTTGATGTTATGTCTATGTATTGAAAGGGTCAATTTATTAGAATGAACACTATTTCTTTCATTTGTATCTTTTCTTTATACTATTTTCAAGTACATAATTAGATATTATAAAAAGCTTTATCCCAAATTAAGTTTGAACTTTTCAACACTTACATAAACATAATCAATATTAATTATTTTATGTCGCATAAGAGTAATCAAATGTTACTAATATAATAATTCAACTCAGCTCTTGAAATCGACTTGAACTAATTAAATTCAATTTAAATTAATAATTTAAGATAATTATAATAAATTATCAATTTGAATCAGATGTAATTAGTTCAATTCGTGTTTAAAAGTTAGGTAAATTTATCATGCATATATTTAATTAGTCAATTTCTAATGATCATACTACTTATATTTTGTTATTATTTTTAACCGAAATATAAGAAAATGGATTTTTTTTAAAAACTAAAAACTACAAGAAATTTTTTTCAATAATTTTAAAGATAGGAGATTTTACTTAAAATTTCTTAACTATAGGAGAGGTCTATATCTTTTACTTATTTAATAAATTAATTTAAGAATGTTCTCTTAAATAAAAAATAAATTTAGTTAATACATAAACTTAAAATTTTTGGTATGTTGGAAAATAGTAGATTTAAATATTCTGCATTTTATTTTCCATTTTTATTTTAAATTCTATATATTTTCTCCTTGTAATTTTCTTTTTACTAATTTTTATTGCTTATTATATATAGAATACATATAGATAAAGAATACACTAGAGTATATTTATATTTATATAAATACAAATATAATATAATAAAAATAACTCTTTTAGATAATTCCTATTCAAGAAAAGACAATAATAAAATGAAATAGACTAAGTCTAGGGATGTTAATTTTGGTCGGGGTTGACTGGGCCATCGGCCAAAAGTGGTTGGTGGCTAAAGTTGGGCCAAGCACAAGCTAGCTCGTGACATAACTGTAATTGCAAAAACGACTTTGTTTTTTTACGTTTTATATATATATATATATACGGGCCACCTAACTCATGGTTGAGTTCGGACGGGTCAGGAATGCCTGGGCCCTACCCGACCCATTCACATCCCTAGCTAAGTCAAACATTAGAAACACGAACCCGATCACTAGCCACTAGCCACCTAACCCGTGGTCAAGCTGGGCCGGTCAAGAATGCCCGAGCTCGGCCGAGGCCATTCACATCCCTAGCTAATTCAAACGTTAGAAACGAGAACCCAACCAATATGCATAATTATATTTATTCCTACATCTCAAGTAAGTACTTTAAATATTTTTTGAAAATATTAAATATATTATCCACTAGTTTGTTTTTCCTTGCCTAATGCACTAAAATGAAGAGCATAAATTATAAATATGAAATTTTAAAAAAATTGGGCACACGTTTAATTGAGTTTGAGTTATATCAATTCTTTTAAGCGAAACAAAATTTAAATCTAATTGAAAAAAGATGTTATTTTTAAACTTTGATTTAAAAAACTATTTTAAAATAATAGACAGATCGATCCATTATCATCCCTATATTTAAGAATTCTCCTTTCTCGTTATAGTTTTAGGATTATGTGCTAATTTTTTTGATTAACTTTCATCTTTCTATCTTATTGAATTGTTATTTGGCATATTTATGTATCTAGTACTAACTCTAATTTGTCTGGTTTTGTTACGAACATTTTCTCCAAGTAAACACAACCTAACAACGTTACTGATACGACGTTGGAAAATGGATTCAACATCCTCAGTGAAGATCACAAAATTGTCTGAATTTCGTATGTCTACGATATAAAGACTCGAACCAATGTAACATATCTTCAATTTTCCGACAGCAAATTGACGATTTCAGAAGAAGAAGAACGAAAATATGCAGAACCAAGTTCGACTAAGTCCTGTTCCTCTAATTCTGTTAACCCTTCTGCTTCTTGTTCTTACTTGTTCATGTCAAGGGACTAGAACTTGGGATGATCGTCCCTGCAAGCCAAGTGGGAAGGTACGTGGGATGAAACCACCGTCAGGGCACTGTAACACTGAAGATGATTGCTGTATTCCAGGAAGATACTACACTACTTATAGGTGTTCACCACCAGTGGCTAACCAGACAAAAGCAACACTAACCCTGAACAGTTTTGAGAAGGGTGGAGATGGAAGTTCTCCATCTAAATGCGACGGTCGGTACCATTCAGATGATGAAACTGTGGTGGCACTTTCGACAGGTTGGTTCAATCACAGGAGTAGATGCTTGAAGTTCATAAACATCCATGGAAGTAACGGAGATAATGTTAAGGCCAAAGTGGTTGATGAATGCGACTCTGCAAATGGTTGTGACTCGCACCATGACTACCAGCCTCCTTGTGGTAAGAATGTTGTGGTTGCTTCCATGGCGGTCTGGAAGGCTTTGAAAGTGCCTGTGAACCAATGGGATGATATGGATATCTACTGGTCTGATGCTTGATGTGTGTGTTTAACCATTTCTTAATTAGTTCCCTCTGGTTTTGAAAATGGAAGAAGATGGTATTGGTTTTGTCATGTAGATAAAGCAATGGATTGGATTTTGTGTTTAGTGTTCCTGTTCTTGTTCCTGTTGTATTTTACATTTTTGTTGGTTCCGCTAGTGATTTATTTGCTTTAGATTATGAAAATTCAGGTCTTCTTTAGATTAACAATTGAATGCAAGAACTTCAGGCCGTTTCAATGGCGTATACACTGGAAAGAAAAGGAAAATGATATAGAACAACGATTTACAAGCACCATTTTGAACAAAATCACAAAACATGACACACTACCAGGAGAGATTCTAGCAAAAGAATTCTTCATTCATAACAAGCTGTCTGTTCTAGCAGGAAGACGGCGGAAGAAATTGATGGGTGCTGATGGAGTCCGATGTCGGAACCTGGGATGTCTCATGAAGTAGAAGCCACCCATAACAGCAAGCACCTGAACAGGGGTTGCGTACAACACCACAGCAGCCACTAAACAGAAGCTGACGAACATGATTGTGGCTCGAGGGTCACGCCAACTTAGAAGTGCCTGGACTCGCTCTCCTTGCGTAGCCACATCTCCTACCACCGTCTGAATCCTCCCGGCAACGCTCCTTAACCTGTCATACCTCATCCTGATTATCTCCGAGCTTCTTGTCGTAGGAAATGTGTCGAATTCCTCGTCAAGCTCATCAGGGTGTACTGCGTCTGCGTAGGAAATTCTTGTGTTCATGTGAGGAGGGTATCTTGCTCGGAAACGGTAGTTCCATAGTCCGATCAGGAACATGTACAAAAACACTGTTGGCAAGATCAGCTCCGGGAAACAGACGAGCATTACAAAGAGGACGTGAACTAAAACTGTTGTGATCGGGTTTTTCCACATGCAGACATCACCAAACCATCTTCCAACTGCAAAAATGCTTGAAAACACTGTCATCAACCTGAAGAAGTTAGCTTTGCTACGCCTCATGCTCCATAGATGAGAGTGTGCATCAGACATGTACTCTACAACTTCTCTTCTAAGAGGAGGCTCTGCCCTGCTAAGCCTAGCTGCAACTATACTCACTGCTTGGTTCCGTAATTGATCCTGTTGGATGACACTCAATGGCCTTATGTAGTGCATCTTGGGCAAAAGGGGTTTTGAGTATAGATACATCAAGTCTGTGAATGAGGTATATGAAAATCGAATTGCCAAATGAAGCTCACCCATCTTTTTCACACCAGAGGGATGAAGATCTAGCAAAGGATAGGAGTGTGTGTAAACACGGCCAGTTTCAAGGGTCGAGAGTCGTATCCGAACCTTTCCGACCTTCGAGTCTCTGATGTTGCCATTTGAATCATCTATCTGTTTGTTATCGAAAACACCTACAGTTAGAACTGTTGCAGGATCATAGACCTCCCAAGTGTACTGCTCATTGTATTTTGGACTGAGGCTGTTGATTATGGTTCTAGTTCTAACCCATTTATGGCCATACTTGGCAACACAGTATGTATCAGATGTACCCTTTCCCTCTCTTGTTTTCATTGGATGGAGACCATCTGCATTTAGAATTCCTAACTCCAGTACACCAATTGATGGCTTCCATAGTTGTTTCGCTGTTGGTCGAAGGTCACTGCTGTAGTGTGTTGCCTCATCAAGCACATGATATCCTCCATCAAGTATGACACATAGGTGAAGCCTACTAGAAAACTTGTCTTTCTTTGCTTGTTTGTCATCTAAGGCGGCTGAGATTGACTTTTCGAGGTTGAACCACCGGCTTGGAACCATTCGATCATCGGCTCGTCTTGGAGCAGAATTCAAGGGTATAACAACCTTGCCAATACTTTCATCTTTGTTGGGACCAATGCGATCTTCAACTGAAAGTATTAGATGTTCTTCAAATGGTTCAGCAGCAACAAACATTAACTCTTCATTCCAGAATGCATTCGTTGTCCGACTTTGAGCCATCCTTGTCTTTAGAACCTGGCTACCAATCTGTACTTTAACATAAGCTTCTGGAAATCTGTTCTTGTCTGATAAAACCAGGTCTTGTGCTTCAATAACTCTAACACGGACATACCAGAGTCTAGGAGAGTGATAAACTTTTGACCTGTACTGTGAAGAGACAGTAGATGAACTATCAGGAGTAACTGCATCTGAAAGCCAGGCATTTGGGTATGCCTCATCAGCCTGTGTACCATACCAGAGAGCAAGCATGAGTTCCCCTTTTGTTTTATCCCCTTTCCTGGACTCGAGCCGATACCATTGTGGAGCCAATGGACTATCAGGAGGAACGCGATTGGGTATCTCATTCATGTCAAACCTCACAATACCAACAAAGTCGTCCTTAACCATATCCTTATCCATTACCACCACTTCAAGCACAGATGACTGAAGCCTGTCCCTTGCAAAGGCAAACACCTCATTCCACTCAGGGTTTTGGTTCTTCTCAAAGTGTTTTGTAATTCCTTTATAGTTTCCAACTCTTACTTCCACATACGGATCAAGGCTTCCAGTCACATCCTTGGAAGGAAGGTCTCTGGCTCTCACCACTCGCACGAAAAGGTACCTCATCTGTTCAACAAGATCATAAGTGCTGACCGGTCGATCTCCAGGTATAATTCGGCCTCCAACAACTTGCCCTGCTCCAAGGAAAGGACTTGTCTCTTTAAGTGCATAATCAGATGGTTGAGATGATGAACCCGAGTACATCCTGACAATACGAGGTGCTGGAGGTTCAGCTCTCATCTCATTAGTAGCAGTATCCAAGTCAACAGATAGTCGAGGTTCTGCAACTGGAGTAGCCTGCTTTGCCTGTGATTTACTTGAGTTTGGGAGGCGGCGAAATGTGCGTCTCGACTCACCTCTGTCATCGGAGAATGGATTTGAGATTGAATCCGGAATCTGCATCTCTGGTGCTTTTGATCGAATTGACCGTGAATCAGAAAAAACAGAAGGTTCCATTGCAGGAAGAGGGTTTGATGATCTTATGGAAGGAACATCAGTAACAAACACCTTCAAACCAAGTTCTCCTCTGACACGAGAAAAAATCCCACGTTTCTCCAAAGGGAAATGCAACACAACAGCGTCAGAGTAAGGAACAAATGATGTTCCTGTGAGACAAACTTTTCCCAGAAAAGTTCTGGAGTTGTTCTCATTATGGTTATAAACATAGGCATCAAGTGTAAGGTTGGACAAGTTTCTTGGATCGGAAATGTTGAAATAGAAGCTCTCGTTCCAAACAGGATTGAGATCTTTTTCTTTGGTGGTAGTGCGAAATTTCTGATGATCAAAATGGACCTCCACAAAAGCATTGGCTGAACCCTGCCCATCTTTAGGCATAAGGTCGTGAGCACTTACAACATCCACTCCGACCTTAAGATTACTCATCCTGTTTCTTCAACACCCTTGACAAAGAACTTGTGAAATGGCAGTTCTAAGAATATCCAGGAAGCAAAATAATACCTGAAATTGGAGGAATTAACTGTTAGATTACTAATACAGGTCAGGTGTAAAAAATTCAGGCAAATTAAAACATCCATATATCTGATCAGGGCAAGAGAAGTCAACAATCTGAAAGATCCTTCTTTTTATAAGAATTCATTAGCACACAATCTCTACCGACGCCTCCATTAATTCAGAACCTGAAAAAACATTCATTGCCTATCCAACATAACATTAAACACCTAACCTTCACAACAACAGAATAGTACTCCAAAACCCATAATCATCTGATCAAAGCTTTGACTCTGTTCTTCTATATATAACCAAACCAGACTTTTCTTAAATTTCTTGAAGCGATAAAAGGAGGACAAAGCATGAAGGCGACTATTAACACGTCAAGTAATCAAAACCCGATCAACAACTAAAAATCAAATGGAAATAAAGGCATGAAATTGGAGAAAAAAAAAAAGACCATCCTCAAGCTCAAAAACTCACCTTTCACCTCGAGTTTGATGAACAGAGACCTTGATGAACAGAGAATATGGATTGTTTTTGTTTCTTGGCTTGGAAGAAAAAGAGATGGATGAGATTTAAAAGAGTTAAAATTGACGATATACTCATTGACGAAGCAAGGATTGCGTCCACTCTGTTGGAAGTTTGTGTTTGTTTTCTTGCTGGCTACCAGGCAAGCAGTATGCTTTGGGTTTCCACGAAACAGGTGTTTTGTGGTCTTACGTTGAATATTCGTATCCTCCTTTCACTCGCTTCGCTTGTCCAGTATG
The DNA here is from genome assembly GCA_032467995.1 of Erythroxylum dillonii. Classification (NCBI taxonomy): domain Eukaryota; kingdom Viridiplantae; phylum Streptophyta; class Magnoliopsida; order Malpighiales; family Erythroxylaceae; genus Erythroxylum; species Erythroxylum dillonii. The sequence continues at coordinate 2,244,590 of JANKYE010000005.1, read as the reverse complement.
CCACGTTTCAATGAGTTCCAGTTTGTGATTGGTGTATTTGGTTTGCTATGCTATTATCTTTATTTATTTATTTAGAATTTTAAGTTACTAATAATTAGCTATTTTTTCTTTTTCTTTTTTTATATCGAGAGGTGTGTTTTAGGAGATCACGTCTTCTATTTTAGTTAACCAGTTCTTATCTTATTCAATTAAATCTCATTCGAAGATTTATATAAGATCTGTATAAATATATTGACAAGATTAATTAACACAGAATTGAAACACCTTATCAGAAATAGGGTATTCCAAGTTTTAACCCATTGTTAGGGCATAAAAATACTCAAAGATTACAAGTTTGGTAGCTTTCTTGTCAGTGTTACAAAGCCGAGAGTCTTGTATACTAAAATACGTTGTATTGTGTTGTTGTCGTTTGAATAAGATATTCATTATTAATCTTTTATCAAATTATTTTAACCAAAATTAATACACTTGGATGTAGAGTGCTTAGATGTATACCTAATCTAATCATATTATATAATAAAATATTTTTAAAAATTAGCTAATCGAAAATTTGAGTTAAAATCAAGTTAAAACAAAATTTAAAATAATATTACAAAATATCTGTAAAATTAATAAAACTATTATAAATAATACACAATTTCATCCTTCTTGATATTAACAAATACTTTTTTATTAATTAGCAAAAAGATATTATTCATAAAAGCTTGTATTAATTTAATGTTAAAATTTAAGTTAATTTTAATGTAATGATTAGGTTATATTAAAATGATATTACTTTAATTAAAATTTTTTAAATTATTAATAATTTAATTTAATTTAATCATTTAACTTTAAATTAAGTCAAGTCAGCTTTATCAACTCGTAACTATCAATCAAGTGTCTTTAGCAATAATCCTTGTGTATGAGTGGGTCCATGTGATTCCATGTCTCCGATTGGCTGTCCCTATCAGGAGTAAAGCCAACCGGCCCATTTGGCGCTATTCTATTGGTGAGAGTAGAAAAGTCCAAACATTGACATGGACTCGTGCCACGTGGAATATTGTTATGAAATTATAATTTTCATTTTTTAAAATAAAATTAGACGCCAGCCGCCCACGATAAAACCAAGGGCATTACGTACCACTCAATATATAAATTGATTAAAGTTTAAAGATAGGAATGGCAAAAATACATACGAATGACAAAAGTAGTACAGTTGGGACGACATAAAATCAATAAATTGGATTCGAGTTGATCATTTTTACGATTAGGAATGTCAACGAGTCGGGATCACGTTTATGTCGGATAATTTTATCCTTTCTTATAAAGTTGGACGATTAGTAATTGTATATTTTGTTTTTCAAAAACTTATCGTTAAGTTACATAATTTGATCCAGATAAAGATAATAAAGTGACCTAATAAATGATCTAAATTAATGTGTCAAAATTTATGTGAAAATAGATCTAAATCAGTATGGGCCGGATCTATATCAATCTTGTGATGGAAAAGTCTAATATGGATAATATATAAAAGTTAAAGTCTCCTGTAGTTGCTTAAAAATAATCAATTATAAGTATAAGGATTCTCTGGCTTGTTAAGAGAACTTATGTTTTTAGAAAACTATTGAAAAACTTTATCTGTGTCTCGGAGAGGAGTTCCCGTAATGACGGCGATTGATTCCCACTCGTTTTGGCTTCGAAAAACTTGTTTGAAGTTATAACGACCGAACTCATATATTTCCACATTTCTTCGTTTCTTGACCTTTTATATTTGATTTGGGATATATAACTAAAGTACCGTTACGTATTATAATTTATAATCATATTTAAATATAAAAATTTGACTTTAAATAAAACCAACATATTTAAATTTGAATGTTCTTATTTCCATCTATATTTAATAATATGCATACCCCTTAAATTTTATATATACTAGTGCAATCCTCTTATTAACCTTTTCTCATTATAATTAAAGAAAAGTATAAAATTATCAATAATTATTTAATAATAAAAATAAAAAAATATATTACAGTATATGTGAACTAAATTAATAATTAACATAATTTAAAGTAACTAAAATTTATTAATGATTATTCATTATTAATGTTTGCGAATTGTTCTTGATTTCACAATTAAATATTTATTATTCTGAAAATTTAATATTAATTAATCCCAAAATTAGAATTGTCTTTATCGGAATTTAACATTTTAATTATTATTACGATCGAGATAAACCATTGACCAAAAAGGTCAGCGATTGGGTTAGGTAATTAAACTTAAGACTTCTTGATTAGCTCATATTTATAAGAATGAAGTATATGTCGGCAAGAAAATGGAAAACGTCACAGCCAAGTCAACTAGAGTTATTTATATAAGTAAACGCTTCAGAATTGAACAACCCAATAAGGCTTATATTACGTAACTTGGATGCTGTAAAACTATGAAATTACTATTGTTGATTGAAAGTCGACCTCCTTTCTTTAGCAGACATTTGTTTCCGGGCACTTAACCCCATAGTCATGGAAATTTACGAGCTGTTTGCTCGTAATTGGACTGTTACTTATCAGCATGTCTACCGAGAGGATAACAGATGCGTTGATTAGCTCACGGCTTATGCAGCGCATTTTGATATCGGCGTTCATTATTTATCTACTACACCTATTGGGTGTCATCTTATTTTTCTAGAGGATCTGTCTATGACGTTGGTCCCGCAACACCTTTTGTAATTGTCTTCGTTATAGTTCCTTTAATAAATAAAAAAAGAAGTTTATCATCTGTTTCACTTTTGTTGTTCCAATTTATCTCATCTATACATTTATATGGGACCTACATAAATATGTGAATAAGATAAATCGAAACAGCGTTGAAACAACAAAATAGATCAGCATACACCTCTCTTTGACAGGGTTAGCTTATAAAATATGTTCAATTAATTATTATTGTTAGATATATAGTATATATCTTCTTATGTTGTTTTGGTATATTTATTGTTAATTCAACTTATAAGATATTAATTAGATAATAATAACTAATTAAATATTTTTGTTTGACTTAGATACAAAAAGTTATTAGAAATAATTTTATAATTTTGATAAAATTTTATATAATTGATGTATATCTTGACGAGAAATAGCCTGGGTAATGCGTGTGTGCTGAAGGCGGTGTTTCGTGTTAACATCAAAATCGAAACTGATTGCTAAGTCAGTGCCAGAAGCACCAACTTCAATCTTAAGTTACTCTGTTCTTCTTCTCTCCCCGGTTTGTGCTAGCTCAGCTAGACTTGCTTGTTGAAACGTGAACGATGGTCACAACTTGATTGCTACGTTGCTTTGGATGAGCAAAGCTTCTTTCGGAAGGGAAGCTAGAAAGTGGGACATGGGTTGTCACTTGTCAGCGTTGCTGTGCTGAGCCAAATCTTTGTGTCATTTTGGTGCTGTTTTTCGATTTTATGAAGTCTGATTTGAGTGGCTACCTTTGAAGATTTACTATTGAAAGTAAGGGAAAAAAAAATTGCTAGAAGCTAACTACGGCAATTTAATTAGTGAACAATTTTCATATTAATCTTGAAAATTGTTGAATTTATCGGAAAGTTTTTTTTTATTTCAAGTATTATCGTGTTTGTTTCTATTTTTTTTCATCACTTGAGTTATTTTTATTAATTGTCTTTTAATTAAAAATTGTTTAGAAAAATATTCTGACGACATTATTATGAGTCGGTCGTATTATTAGGTGTAAAATTCTTTCACGAGAAGTGAAGTTGAGAGACAGTATCAGGAGTTGAGTGGTGTCGGCTCAATAAAACTTTGGGTAAATCTATTATACTTTCGTAAAAAGTATTAAACTGAGTGAGAGTCTCGCAGACGTAAGTAAGGTATACCGAACTGCGTTACTAAATTTTTTGTGCTTTTTATTATTTTTATTTTCATTTGTGCGAGAGACGTCTATGGTAAAATTAGAAAATTTGCAAAACTACTACCCTCTACGGTTTTTCAATTATGATAGAGGAATCACAATTTTGTTCAATTATCGTTATTTTTATCAATGTTTTCAAAACCGAATTGAAAGTTAAACTGGTGTGACAATAGATTTGAGAATTAAAATGTTGATTAATTAGTTTTACATTTTTATGAAATTGTTTAAAGATGAAATAAAATAAAAGAATATGAAAAATAATTAAAAAAGATTATCTTTATCTATAAACATTTAAAGTTTAATTAAAAATGTTAAATAAAAATTAGTTGATTTATTTTAATTTATAAAAACTAATTAGTCTACTAATTAATTAATAAAGTTTTCATTGTTAATCCGAATTGGATTTTTAAAGAAGATTCTTATCTTTCCGATGTAGTTTTGAATGTATACAATAGTTAGTAAATTATATATTTTAAATAAATTATTGAATGAATTTTAAAACAAATAAAATGTTGTAATTGAT
>JANKYE010000005.1:2200701-2212168 GCA_032467995.1 Erythroxylum dillonii | reverse complement strand
AAATAATCAATTGTTAGTAAATTTTATTATTTTGAAACATATGCATATAAAACATCTACATTAATAAAGTTATAATAATACATTTAACAATTTTAAATATTTAAATAAAGTATTATGTAAAATATAGGTATTTATGTGAAAGTAAATTCACATATATCAAACATTATTAATTTTTAATTTACTATTATTAAAAACAAGCTACATTATGATAAAAGAAATCATTATTTATTACAAGTTGACAGATGTTATAAAAATTTAAGTACGATATAAAAATATTTTTAGTATATATTTATTAAAAATAAATACTTACGATAGGATGATTATAGATATTCTCTCTCTATATATATTGTGAAAAAGTGGACTTGATTACAAACGTGCAAAAGATTAAACTGTTAATTAAAACATAAAATAAAAGTTAAAAGTATTAATTGTCATCATATAATCCGTTATATTAATTTAAAATTAAAACTTAATTTTAGTTACCAATACAAGCAGTGAATTCGTAAAGGAATTCAAGTACCCAAATAGTGTATGTTTCTAGGGGGAACAAAGAAACCACATGGACATGCACATTAAAGCAACTTAACTAACATGGTTAAATCCAAAAATTAAAAGGACACTGATTCCATGTTAAGTGCTTGTATTCCAGGAATTATTGCAAATCATCAATTAATTACAAGAAAAAGGAGACAGGAAAAACAAGATGTAACCTTGAGGTCTCTATACGTGATCTCTTTCGCCAATACTGTAGCTTGCAAATCAGGTTTTAATAGCAAGAAGATCTCTAGTAACCGCTTCCTAGAGATAAGAAAACAAATATTTTATATTACGACGACACCAATTTCAACTAACTAAAATAATAGGACACCTTCAGCTAATGTTAATTTGGGTCTTACTTGCACAAGGATGATTCGGTAGATGGTGAAACTGCCCCTTTGGCAGACGTGCCTTGCTTTCTCCCAGTAGTACCAAGAACAACCTCATGCAACCCAGACTTATTCCAACATATTGAATATCTATGAGACAAAGCACATAGCTAGAGCTTACAAATAGCGGAAATAAGATCTTTTGCAATTATGTCAGGATGGATTAAGTTGAAATACCCGCAAGTTAATGTGGCTTGAGCAGTCTCAGCATGCTGAAACTCCACAGGTGGTACAGGAGCTGCACAGAAATGTGGCTGCCAGTAGGCATTAGAACGAACAGCCAAAATGATGCTAACTTTCTACAATTACTGAGAAACTAAGCATATTGCAGACCTCATTTGCTCGGAAAGGAGCCAAAAGATCATTTGCAAATGGTGACACGCGATCATACAAAGACTTTTTCAATTGGTCCTCCAAACAAAAGCTTTCAGAAGTGTACAGGGATTGTCCAACACTAATTGAAGAGATGTAAACAGGAAGAAGGAAGTGGGAAAGCAAAGCACCTGAGGTAAGAACAACAAAGATATTGAAATAATGGTTATGATCATAGATGTCAAGAGCACAGAAAATTTGTAAAATCAACCATACACCGTAAAAACTGTCTACCTTGAACTCCGAGAACGTTCCATCTACCTATCTTGTCAGAGCAGCTAACTGACAATGTTGTGTCACCACGACCCGGCTTCCTCTGAACCATGCCACTGATCTCTGAACAATTAGCTGAAAGCGTATGCATCGAATTGCTAGCTTGAGTTCAAAAATCATAATGTAAGTTACCGTAGAACCTTATAAAGAAGTGGTCAATGCATAGAAAGGAGGCCATTGATGTAACCTCAATGAGGAAAGCCAATGTTATAAGTGGAGAAAATTGAAAGGAGTACCGCAAATTTTGTTGTCTAAAGTTGAACAGTCTTCTCCTTGGCTAACAAAACAATTTCTCATTGGATACCATGGTGAGCTAATAGAAGAATCCCCACCTGCAAGAAAAAACCAGTACTCCAGAATGTCAAAACAGATACTTGTTAGAAAACAAAATCCAGAACAAGAAGAAAACATCACTATGAATTACATGGCAACTGTGATATGTAGAGATGCAATTGTAAACCTTCCTTCAGTTTGAATCTCCCTTGACTAGACCCATCCATATCCAGTTCAAAAACACAGTTTCTCAATTCTTCGTTTAACAAGTCACTCCCTTTCTTTAATATCCCATCAATCCGTTGTATCTCTGCGTAGAAGAACCTAATTTACACTTGCAAATTTAGACAATCAAACAATTTACTTCTTCAACACAAAGAATTAATGATACAAACAGTTAACAGACCTCAAAAGAGCTCTTCGAGCGATAATTTCAGCATGAGAGTCGTTAACGAGATCACCACGCGCGCTCAACTGCGAACGTCCAATGCATTTGGTCCCCGTCCCCAATGCCACAACTTCCAAATCTAAAGCTCACGTAAAATTAGGGATTTTCATCAAATAGAAGAAAATATTCGGTTGTTTAGAGAGATGAAAACAACAATTGGGTGGGTTTGATACCTTGAGAAGTGGAGGAGGAGACGAGAAATGCCGCCAAGACAGTGACTTCGCGTCCCTGAGGCTTTCCTTTTTTGGGGAGTGAGTTGTATACAGATATAACCTTCTCTGAGATCTTCTTTCCCCAATCTTTTCGATATGCACTCCACCGATTTTCCGACTCAGATTCCATTTGTTTCAATTCAGTGTTCGTGTAATGATTTCCGATTGAAAACCGTTTTCTTCAGTCTTTTTGAGTCCAAACTAACCGTCCCTTCGAGGATTGCAATTTCCCTCACTTTCCCGAGCGCCAAACAATCAATATCACGATCTAGCGTCGTTTCGAATCAATATCACACCCTAAACTGAATTTCAAATTAAACTCTAAAACAAAAGATACAATTACAAAATCTTCAAAAAAATATAAAAAAAACTCTTATATGTCTCTATTTATTTAGAAAAAATAATGATGTTTTACTTAAATTAAAAATAAATTTTAAGTTAATCAATTTTTAGATTTACAAAAATAAATAAATAAAATCTTAAATGTTTTTATTTTTATTTATACATTTTTGTTTATATTTTGTAATATCATTATTTTGTATTATATATTGTATACTACTTGACCTCTCAAAATTCGATACTTTAGCGAGACTCTCATTGAATATTATTATTGTAATAATAATAAATCAAAAAAGACATTTGATCTCTTAATTTAATTTATTAATTACTTAATTTAATTTCAAATTAAAAAATTTTAGTTATAATTAATCGATAAAATTTTATTAAATTTAATATATTAGTTTTGAATTAGAACAAATTTGAACTCCTTTGTTATTTTTATTTCATTTTAACTTCTTTAATAGTTCAATAATTTATTTAAATTATATAATAAATATACATTTAAAAATAATATTAAAAATAACTAAAACAAATCTTACGTAATGTGCAAGTTAAAAGACAACACATTAAATCATTTATTTCAATTATAGTATTTAAACACTATTCTAATACCACTCGTACGCGTACCGACCAACGGCACGTAGACACAGGGAAGAGACCTCTATGGTGAACTCTCACTAGGTTGACCACTCTGGCAAACCCTCACTAGGTTGTCTCCTTCTTTATAAACCACTCACTGGTTGAAGATATCGACTAACCAAAGTCGGATTGGAAGTGTGTATCACTACGTAGACTGTCCAAATATCGGAGACTTACACCCCTTCAACGCCTCTCCTTGGGCAACACGGGGCTTACTGCTCTCGCCTTTTAGGACTCCTACTTCACTCACACACTCTTACTCGTCATTCCCCGTTAAGGTTTCTATCTCAAGGCAACGGAATGTTTTAGAAGCGACAGAATCTTTACCAGACTGTCAAAAGATATTCCGATACACTAGATCCTCATATAAGGCAAATGTAGAGCATACTAATATCTGCAATCTTTCACTCAAAGGATAACAAGGTAAAAAGGGTTTAAAGGTTTCGGAGAAGAGACACTATTTTTGTGAAGAAAGATTCTTCATTTTCTCATTTATGAAAAGCTTACAAAACTAAGCATACAAGGAAACCCAAGTACATCTAACAAGCTAAGCAAACCCTGCTTTTATAGACTTAAGCGAGGGATAGGAAAGTAAAACTATCCTAGAGCAACATGATTACAACTTTAGTAAAAGGTTTTTAACCTTATCACTAAAGCATCTACTTTAACCAAAAGTAAAAACATAATTCACCTAACTTTAACAAAAGTTAAAAGTAAACGGACAAACTACTTTACATAAAAGTGAATGATGAAGATGATAAGATGAAATCTTCAATAGTGTTGAAGTGATATGTGGAACCCATCTATCATCATTGTTGTCTTCTCTCATAAAGTTAGAGAGAGATTGATATCGTCATTTGCAAATTGCATTTCTCTGTCAACTTGGTCAATGAGTTCATCGATATTGGTTTGGGCCCAGTCAGAAGGCCATGAAGTTGTGACAGATTTGGATTATTGGACTGGTTCACAGGATGGGCCTGCAGATTGTTGGACAAGGTGATCTACCCTTCCAGCTTGAATATGAATTACATTTTCTTCAATACAAGTCCACTGTGAAGGTGATGGTGTTCGGATAGGAGTGACAATAGAATTGTCTCCATAATAAGGTCCAAGAGATGTGCAGAGATCAGAATATACTACATCATTGGTCTGATTTAAGTGATCAAGAAGTTCATTTAACTCTCGTAAAAGAGATACTTCATCAGAAGACCATGCAAATGTAGTATGCCAATGCTGAACATGATTATACGTACATATTTGTCCAGAAGAATTCATCACATAGGGACGATGGAGAAGATAGATAGCAAGAGTATCTTTTTCTTGTAGTGGAGAGTCCCAAAGTTGGTGACGATCCAAAATATCAGACATTTCCATTCTCCAGGTATCTAGAGGCTGAAACCATTCAAGGAATGTCCATAACAGTAATCTGGACTGTGTAGGATCAGACAGGAGACGATATATGTGCAAAGGAGAAATTTCAACAGAACATGCATATAATGCTGTTATAGCCCAAAGATGCCATAGGGTATAGTCATCAATATCATCATAGAGATGATACATCATCTTATATGGCGTAGTTGGGTCAAACATGCAAAGTGTTGCAATAACATCATCTTTCACCAAAACAAGATGAAGATAATAAAACAAACTCTGTAGGAGTAAGGGATACAAATCTCTTACAGAGGTAGGAGTCCTAGTGAACAAAGGTGGAAACTCCTTTCTATAACGGGCAAACCGAGGAAACTCCATAAGCCAAAATAATGTGATAGGAAGTTTCAAAGATGAAGAGAAATATAAGAGTGGCTTAGAAGGTCGAGAGAGGAAATCAGCTAAGATGTTATGACGACCTTTCAAATGTTTGACAGTGAATTTATAGGATGAGAACCACTCTTGCCAGCGCAAAAGTTGACTGTTTGGTATCTTTTTGCCGGCTTGATTGAGAATCTTGGGGAAGGATGTATTATCCATTTCAATGACAAAATGATAAGGAGTGAGGTGGATAGAAAACTTTTCAATACCTCGTTTAACTGCAAGAATCTCCTTATAAGAGATATGATAATGAAGTTCAGATTGACTGAATGCTCCACTAGCATGTCCACAATAATGTCTCTGGTCATTGAGTTCTTCGAGAAGGACTGCCCCCCAGGTTTCATCACTGGCATTTGTTTACAAGACACGTTGGCCTTTTTCAGGAATCTTCAATGGTGGAGGATCCTGACAAATCTGCTTTAGATGTTGGACAGCTGTTGTTTGCGCTTTTCCCCATATTGGTGGATTCTTTCGTAAGAGCTTTGATAAGCATGATGTATAGGCTGCCACATGTGGAATAACATCTCTAATATAATTAACAATTCCAAGAAATTGTTGAATTTGTTTTACCGAGAGATTTTCATTTGGAAACTACAGTAATTCCTTTGCAATATGTGGGCCTGGCTAGTAGAATCCATCCTTGAATTGCATCCCAAGAAATTTTATTTCTGACGTACCAATTATGCTCTTTGAGGCCGAAAGCATAATCCCATACTGTTGGGTCAAGTCCAAGAACTGTTGTAACAAGGCCTGATGTTCCTCATGGGTCTTTGAGAATAGTAAGATATCATCGATGTAGATCAATGCACTGTAAAGGATAGGCTCATAGATCTTGGTGATGGATTTTTGAAACAGTGATGTGCAACCTTTAATCCAAAGGGCATCATAGTCCATTGGTACTGAGCATTGGCAATGCAAAATACAGTCTTGTATCGTTCTTCTGGGTGTATACCCAACTGCCAAAATCCTGCTTTCAAATCGAACTTTGAAAACACCAAAGCTTCCTTAAGTAAGAGTACCTGTGTACTGATTTTAGGCAAAGGAAACTTATCATCTTGCAGGAATGCATTCAGAGGCTTGTAGTTTATCACTAGATGTTTCTTTCCACGTTTCTGTTCTGAACGCTTATTGACATAGAACACTTGGCAAGCACAATCCGACTTTGTGGGCTCAATCAATCCTTGCTGCAATAGTATGGCACACTCATCTTGTGTAAGCTTCATGTCATCAGGATTCATTATTAGATGTGTGGCTTTCTTAGGATTGATATCCTCATTCTTCTTAAATGGCAGACTTATGTAAAAGTCTGGATTCTTCCATAGAGGATTAGGATGAGTAAACTGTGCATGAGACTCTGGACAGTAGCTCAACAATTTATCTCGAAGTCCAGTGTAATGTGCTGGAACCTGAGTTAGTTCAAACACATTTTTCAGATCAATGTATGGACTCATAAGGTTTCGATACCTGAGGCTTGTGGTTAGAATCTGTAAATGTCTAGCCCTGCAGTAGACATCCATTCCAATTAAAACATCTGGGCTTGGTAGATTGCTTCTAAATACTTTGGTCCAAACTGTACACTGAGGAAAGAAGCGAATGCCAATTCTGCTTCTTGTACGCAACCCAATCTTGAAAGTATTCCCATCAGCTGCAGTAAAGTATTCTTCATAAGAAGTCCATGCTTCTGTTGGTAGAATGTTGGGTTTTATAATCGTACGACTAGATACTGTATCCATAAATCCAATAGCCTTAATGGGCCGATCTTATTTATCCTGTTGAAAGATCTGGATATGGACATAAGGTTGTTGAACTGGAGTTCGATCCAACTTCATACAGGTCTGATGTATCATATTGACTGATTCATCACTAGTGTCGTCGGATGATTGTGATGACATCTCTTCTTCTTCTATTAAAACAGAAACAACAAACTGAGTCTCACTGTCCTCACTAGACTGTTCTTCTAGTAATTCCTCAATAGGATTGTGAGGATGTATCGGCAACTTTTGTTTAAGTTTCTCTAGGAATTTGGCATCCTTCTTGGTTGCCTTAGGACAATTGTTAGCTAAGTGCTCCTTGCTTCCACAAACAAAACATCGCAGCTTCCCTTTCTGGCGATGTGATGATTTCTTGAAGAACCTTATACGTCTGTACTTGTTGCTCCTGTTCTTCATTTTAAAGTTCTGTTTCCAAGGCTTCCTGCCTTCCTTTCTGTGGAACTTCTTTCTAGGCCTTTTCTCATAAGAGACTTGAGATGAATGAGCTTTCCTGCTGCTATGGCATTTGCAAGTCTGTTTATCTTTACATTTGATCTTGAGATAAGGCTTCTTACAAGCTTGCTTCAAAGCTGGACCTCTATTGAGGATTTTCTTGAACAAAGCATGCTGATCACATAACTTGTCAAGAGAGGCTAATGAAAGCTGGTAGATTTCTCCAAGAGAAATTGTTGACATATCTCTTTGAAGAGAAACTATGGTCCTTTGAAGCTCTGGTTGTAACTCATCTGGAAGGGATGATATAAATGTATAGCGAAGATTAACATCATTCCATCCATTGAGAAGATAATATCTTTCCGTCATGCGTTGGTAATGCTTTTGAAGATCTCGCTTATCAAGAGAACAACATTTCATGTCAAAGTATTCTTGACGGATTTGTTTGTCAATCAACTGGAAGTCACCAGTGAATTCTTTATGAATGACACCAAGTAGTGCTCCAGCAGTCGATACTTGAATATACTGAAGTCGTTGATACTTGCTTATACTTTGCCACCATTCTCGCAAAGTTCCAGTGAACCTTAAAGTGAATTCAAACAAAATATCCTGGAGTGAATGATTTGGTATGGTCATTTGTAAATCAATTCATGCACCGAACTCATGAAATCTATCTCGCCATTTCTTTGGAGGTAGATCATCAAAAGTAAACCAAGGTCCTGAGGTAGGCTTGGTTGTCTGTTGTGCAGCTGTCGTAGCTGGTATGTCTTGAGGTGCTGGTTCAAGTCTGAATGGTTCAGTTCCTGTGAATTCAGCTTCACTAATTACTGGTTCAGTATCTTCAGTATAATGAGGCATTGTCATTAGAACATTGGAGAGTTCTGTAAGATCAGCAAGATTTGATGAAGAATCATCAGTTGTATCTTCATCAACTGAGTATGAGTCATATATTGCCTCTGATGAGTATTCTATTTGATCAGAAGATCTGTCAGATATTAGATCTAACAAGTTTGGTTCAGATTCTTCTGAGGATTCAGATGGTATTGCAGAGACTTCATATGTATTGCTATTCGTGTCAGTTTTCTCTGATTGCGAACTGGAATTTTCTGCAAGAGGATCAGAAGTGAGAGTAGCTATGTACTTAGGCAGTTTAGCTTTATCCTTCCCAAGAGAAGAGGTGGAAGGTTGAAGTGGTGGTGGAGATTCTGGTGGTGTACGTATCTATACTGGTTTTCTCCACTCTGGTGATGGTTCATAAGGTGTAGAAGATGAAGCTTCTGGAACCTATGAATATTACTCAGAAACTCGAGGTTTAGGCACACGATCAGATGTTGACTTTGTCTTTAATTGTTGAGGTTTATCATGAGTTGTCTGAGGATGAATGTACTGTCTAATCAAAGGATAGTTAAACTTGAATACCTTTGAATAGTCAGCTTCTTCTGGATACCGTTGATACGAAGGAGTTGGATATGATGGCGGAAGAGTTGAGAACTCTGAAGAAGACGAGCCATATATCTGATCAGATTGTGAAGCATGCATACATTTACTTTACAATCCTTTGTATCTCCTGTATCTTTTTTACTTTCAAGTCGAAGTCCGGCCCTGTGTATCGGGTAGAGATGTAATGCTTGAGTTCAGCATCAAGTTGCTGAATCTGATCCTTGTACTTCATATACATCTTTTGTATCTGTTCCGCAATAGAATCAACTTTCTTATGCGTAGCAATGTTTTGTTGACTAATTCCATCCAGCTTGGAATCAATCCTTCTCAGAACTTTGTTCTGTGCTATTGCATTGTGTGTATGCCAATTGAGTACTTCATCTGATGGATTTGAGACTGGTGTACCATGTGAAGTGATTCCTGTAGCTCTGATATACGGGTTAGAGATAACCCTCTGTGATTCATCAGTACTACATGAAAGTAAAGGAAAGTTATCCTCATCTGGCTTGATTACCATATAAGGCATAGGAGTAGGAGTTTGAACAGGAATTACTGGCATAGATCTGTACGATCTTTCAGTAGATCTGCATGTTGTAGATGATCTGAGCATCTCCCTTAGAGACTTTGGTCTGGATAGTTCAATCTGTCGTAGCATGAGACCATTATGATCGTCTGGATCCTTATCTTGGTGAGGATTATCACGAGAAGGCAAGCACCTAGATCTGGGCTTTGATTTCTTCTTCCTTCTTCATTGATATCTAGGATCATCGTCATTTGAATCTGACTCAGGGTTGAGACAGATCTCACAATCTGGTTCGCACATGGTTGGGTCGACATCCCATACAAAATGTCCACGATGATGACTGACATAGATTGGATCTCCATTAGATTTGAAATAATGAATAGGAGGACCGTCTTTACCTTCCGTATGTGAGAACACGGGCTGGATAATAAGGCTTATTGCCCCGGATGATAGATCTGCTGTAGATCTGGGTAGATCTCTTCTGTGTAGTTGCAGATCTAGTAGATCTATTGGATCTATAGGCTGGATCATCAGGATTGAGCCTGATGTCGATGGACCAAGCGTGTCGTCGCTAGGTCTATTGTAGATGGATTTGACTGGGCCATCTCTCAGAGTCTGCAGAATCGGCGGAGTTGTTGTATGAAAGGAATGTCGATGAGGCGCATAGAAAACCTTCTGGTAATTGGTAATCCATTCTGTAGGCATCAACCTTTCAAGCTCCTCAGCAGGTAGTTGCTTCGGGATCTGGATGATAGTTATCTGGTTGTTCACAACATCAGCAACCATGTAAAGTGCATCCGAAGTAGAATTTGGAAAGTGCAAGTCCAAGGCATGATTCTGAAGACGATAGATCATCTGGTAATGAAGAGTAGCCATGATGGCACTCGGATCTTGATCTACTCCAGTGATCTGGATCTGAACTTGTAGATGTTCAGATAAACTAGGATCATCATGTTGAAATCAGGTGCTATGGTCAACACAACACTTCCTTTGTCGAGGGTTGTCAACAAGGTACCAATCAAAGCATTTTTGTACGTTGTGTAGGCAGTGTCGAGAAGTGAAATCCTGGCAGTGGCAAGGATTCCTTTTCTTCTATGTAGTGTAAGAACACGGCGTACAGCTCCAACATGTAGATGTGTATGTGACTGTTCTCTCCAGAAAGTGATTAGTTCTTTCGGGATCTCAAGCTTTACGTACTGTTCTGCTGTTGTAGATCTGAGACCACACTGTTCCAGTTTGGAACTTTGGATGATTTCCCTTACACGAGGTCTAGAGGTAGAAAGCACACTCCTAATACTTCTCGTCCAAGAATGGTCACGAGAATATATACTGTAAGGACTCAACAATGGTAAAGAAGACTCACCAACACGGTTTTCTACAGGTACATGAGTAATTTCTACTAAATTTTCTATTTTTTGTGATAAAACACGCTTAACACCCTTAAGTAACTCGGCTAAAGACAAGCTAGACGATAAATGAACTGGATCTGAAGAATTTTCCATAGATCTTATGCAACTCTCTTCTACTCCCTTTTTTCCACAATTTATCAAAATGTTCCCCCTCCTGGAAAGATGCGAAGGTATTCCCAAGCAAACCACAAGCAGTAGTGATTCACTAAGCGAGAAGTCGAATAACTCCAAGAGGTACGCAGGTTTCTACGGCAAAACCGTTTATATCTGGCCAACCAAAAATGAGATTGGAACAACCACACAAAGGTGGCCTCAAACCATAAAGGCTTGAACACAAACCACAAAGGTTTGGACGAATACCACTCATATAAGTGATAAAATGTTCCGTACATTTATAAAAAATTATCACAACACAATCACAATCTTAAGGGGTCATTTGGTTCCACTTTTATTTTTTATTTTTTGTTGTTGTTTTTGGTTTCTGTTTCCTGTTTTTAGTTTCTGTTTTTTTCCTAAAAAAACGAAAACCTGTTTAGTTGAGATTTCTAATAAAAAACTGAAAATAAAAATATGTTTGGTTTATTATTATTATTATTATTA
>JANKYE010000005.1:1934647-1944836 GCA_032467995.1 Erythroxylum dillonii | reverse complement strand
GGTCAAACTTATATCTTTCTGTTTTCGGAATGTGAACAAACACAAAACACCCAAAGATGTGGGGTTGTAGTGTTAAGGCTGACGGAACACTGACATGACTCGAAAGTTCATTAAGTGGTGTTTGGAGGTTGAGAACTTTGGTAAGAAGACGGTTGATGACATAGACTGAAGTGGCGACGGCCTCAGGCCAGAAGAAGGTTAGAACCTGTGACTCAAGCATGATGGCTCAGGTCATCTTTAAAATCAGGCAGTTTTTACGTTCTGCGACCCCATTCTTTTGGGGTGTATGTGGGCTTGAAGTTTGGTGAATTATGTCGTTTTTTAGAGAAAAAAATGTTTAAGGATGGTGTTCACATATTCCCCCCATTATCAAACTGGAGAATTTTAATTTTGGTATGAAACTGGGTATAAACCATATTATAAAACTCAACAAATTTAAAGGGCACATCAGACTTACGTTTCAAAAAATAAACCCATGTCATACGAGAACAATCATCAATAAACAAGACAAAATATTTGAATCCATTGTTTGACATATAAGACCCAAAATTAGGAGCAAGCCCCTAAACATCTAAATGGACTAAGGAAAAAACTGACTTAACCCGAGTATTAGTTGGATGATAAGACTGCTTATGACTTTTACTCAATAGACATATCTCACATGACATAAAATTATTACTGGAAAATAATTTCGAAAATAACAAACGAAGATACCTTACTGACGGATGGCCTAAACGTCGATGCCATAACCACTGTAGTCTTTCAACGGTTATGTGAGTCAGCGCAGCAGTTCCGTGTTGAGCCACCTCGTCAACGTAGTATAACCCTCCACGTTCAGTGCCACGCCCAATCACCTTCCCCGACTGAATATCCTGTAAGAGACAAAAAGTAGAGGCCATTAACACAATACAGTCTAATTCCTTGGTAACAGACTGATAGATAATAATTTGCAGGACAAACTGGGAACATATAAGCAATTCGTAAGTTTCAAGGACGGAGAAAGTTCTATTGTCCCGGCCCTGTGAACCAGAGAGAGACCTCCATTAGCACTCTGAATGGATGTCTTGGTAGGTACAGATGACGTGACCAAATCTCGAGGGTTAAATGTCATCGTATCGGTAGCCCCACAAAAAAAAGAGCCACTGTACATTTTTTTCATTCCCCGAATCTTGAGCAACACATGCCTGTCCCTACTTAATTTCACAGCTACTAACAAATTGGGGGTTAATTTCACAGCTTTCAATACTTCTACGAACAATGTTTAAAATCGAGGGTTTGGGATGTAATTTCTCAAACCCTAATTCACTACCTTTATAACCATCATTTCCCACTTTCCTTATTTCTCCAACGACGACTAACCCTAGTCCAGATCCTTCTTTGCTCTTCTGACTGGTTTCGATGGCTGCCCCTTCATTGCTGCATCTGGTTATTGCCGCCGTTCCATTTGCGTTGCCCACCGGTCCTTCTCGGCGTTGGCTTCGCCAACCTTCTGGGAATCGGATCAATTGGAAGCACTCTTCTCTACTGTGCTTGAGTTTGCCGCAATGACTACACCGGATTTTGCTTCGGTCGATGTTGCTACCTCGCAGTGATGACTTTGGTCCCTTCGACGTTTCTGAACGAGGTTTGGTAGCATAACCTTGTCCAATTTCTCCATTTTTCGTTAAGCCCACTTGAGTTCTTGAATTCCATCCGGATTTGGGTTTAACGCCGATCCCAAATCCGGCTCTGATGCCTGAGATTGTAGTCGATGATGGCTCCCCTTTGTCAACCCTCATTATCAGTCCCTTTCTTTTCTGATAACAGCATATGTTGTTTCGACTGATGGTAATGGGTCCTCTTTCAAGAGATCCCTTTTTTCTGAAACAAATTCTTCTCCGACTCCTACCAAGAATTGATACAGTCTGGTTTCAAACCAGAGACGGTTGAAAGTAGTGATGTCTTTTGGGCATACCATCGGGTTCGGCTGTCGGATCTCGATTTCCCTCCAAATCCTTTGGAGATTGGAGTAATACTGTTCAATTGAATCTGTTCCCTTCTTGAGACTATTTGCCTTAACTATGAGATCAAATATTTGTACTCCTTCTTTGCCCTGACTGTAAGTTACGGCAAGGCCCTCCCATAGGTCCTTTGCCGTTGGATATTCCGCATAATTCACCACGAGCTCTTGCTTCATGTTATCGAGCATCCAAGAGCAGACTATCAAATCAGTATGCTCCCATTGTGTGTATTCGGCTGCTTCTCTTGCAGGTGCCCCTGGAACTCCTGTAATATGGCTAAATTTGCCCCTACCCCAATTGCCATCTTCATGAGACGTGCCCACAGGGAGTAATTGGTTTCGTTTAATTTTACTGATAATGTGACTGTTTGTGGAATTGAGGTTGTTTACTAACTAGTTGACTGTGGCATATTCTGCAGTAACGCTGCCAATTGGTTGGCTAGTGTATCAGTACTGGCCGGATTGACTGGATTGACGAGGTTGCCTTCATCCCCCGCTATTATGGTTGAGATTGGTATAGATAAGTGATGATGGACTTGATTCAAATCCTACTGCAGGATTGAACCTGGCTCTGATACCATGAAGAAAAAACGAATAGTAGACATAGGAGATTTGGAGAATTTTTTGTGTGTTTTTAGTATCGCACTGTACAATGTACATATATAGGCGAGGAGGTAGAATATAGGTAGTCATCAACCTATATAAGGTAACTATACATGTAAATCAAATCAAATCAAATCACAATCCCTAAAACTAAGGGATCGATATAATCTCCTAAAACTAACACCTTACACTCAGAACATTATGGCCTCAATTACAATAGGTTAGAATCAAAATCTTGGCTTTCAAGTGGTAGATAACAAACTCTACTACAAACATTGGTTGGTAATTCCTGATAGTCCTCTCCGTGGAAAATTATTGGCTGAATCACATACTTCACCAGCAGCCGAACATAGGGGTTACTTGAAGACTCTAAAGAGACTTTCTTCTAATTTTTTCTAGCCTAGTATGAAAAAGGACATCAGAGTATTTGTTCAGAATTGTTTAGTATGTCAGCAAAACAAATATCAAACTTTGGCGCCTACTAGGCTCTTGCAACCCCTACTAGTACCAAACCAAATCTAGGAAGATATATCCATGGACTTCATTCTTGGTCTTCCTAAATCTGGTGGGATTGACATAATATTGGGGGTTGTAGATCATCTCAGCAAGTATTCACATTTATACCTTTGTCTCATTCGTTTACTGCGATGATTATTTCTAATGCTTTTTGCAAAGAGGTTGTGAGATTTCTTGGCATCCCAAGGTCAATACTTTCTGATTGAGATGTCATTTTCCTTAGCGCAGTATGGCAGGAACTTTTCAAGTTGAGCAACACACAATTGAGAATGGGCACTGCTTACCATCCACAAATAGATGGACAAACCGAAGTGGTTAACCGCTGTCTAAAAGCCTATCTAAGATGTTTCACTTATGAACAACATCATAACTGGAATAAATTTCTTCCCCTGAGCAGAATATGTTTTCAACACAGGATTTCACTCTTCAGCAGGAACTACTCTGTTTAAAATAGTTTATGGACAAGACCCACCAGCCCTTCATCCATTTGTCCAAGGAGAAACTCGTATTGCTGAACAGAAACTTGTTAAAACCTCAGTCCAGAATGAAGGCCCAAGTTGACTTTAAGAGAAGGGAGTTGCAATTCAATGTGGGAGATTATATTTTCTTACGCATCCAACCTTTTCGCCAACATTCCCTTGCCAAACGAAGGTATGAGAAACTCCCCCCATGATTCTTTGGCCCTTACAAGGTGGTTAGTTGCATTGGAACAATCACATATGAGTTAGAACTTCCTGCCTCCTCCAAAATCCACCCTATTTTTCACGTTTCTTTATTACGACCAGCTAGAGGACACGTCTCAACTTCACCGCCAGCCCATCTCCCTCTTAATTCAGATGGGGAGCTTCTTTTGTCACTAGCCAAGATCATTTCCCATCGCTGGATTAAAGAAGGTGGTATTCCTACTTTGGAACTCTTAAATCAATAGGCAGATCGTCCGTTCAAAGAAGCTAGCCGGGAAAATTATGATTTGCTCACTGACTAATTTCCTTCTTTCCACCTTGAGGACAAGGCAAATTTCCAGGGGGGATGCATTGATACAGATCCACCTCTAAGGACCTATGTGAGGAGGAAGACATGTGGAAGACAGCCATCTTTTGACCAAGTCTCAATTTTCCAGTTGTTGGGAATTGGATTCGCACCTGAAGAATTGGCTGCAGTTGCTCCATGAACAAGCCATTACTCCACTTTATCCATTATTTCCAGTTTTCTAGCTGTTTGTTGCACATTTCCAAAATTCTAGTTATTGGTTTGCATAGTCATTTCATTTAAATATCTGTTCACTTTTATCATTGGCATTCTGGATGTGATAAGTATGTTTCATTACCTTATCACATCCATTTTCTTTAAATCTATTTGAAGATTATTCACATATAGCTAATGAATAAGAAGAGAACCACCATCTTTTTTTTTCCCTGCAAATCATTCTTAAATCAAATTCTTTTTTTATTAACAGAAAGTTTGTGTTTCATATTTCAACGGTCACATTAGACATGAACAAAAGATCTGAAAGAGCTAACCTTGAAAGTGGATAATCTCCCATATTTACTCCCCGTGCCCTCTGGAAAGGAATAAACAGAAGCTCCCTTCTTGATTAGATCCATGCATTCTTTAAAACATTCCTGCATGTGTAGAACTATCAACATTCAAATCCACATTAAGAATAAAAATTAAAATTTACAACATTGTAAGAAACCTTAGGAAAAGAAATAAATGAAAAGGGATACCAGGCTTTTGTTGTCTATTCTCTTCAAAGGAATGACATGTAACATCTCATTACACATGTTAGGGTTAGAATAGTAAATTATGAGGCATTTCTGACAAATTAAGAAAAATGCACATCATGCATAAGTTAAGTGTGACACGCATATTTTTGCACATTAATATGACTATACATGTATTCATTGACATTTTTCCGGGTATAATTAACTAAATAATGTGATTTAAAATGTGAGTTGTGACTTATTGGTGGTAAAAATTTATTTGGAGACTGTTAGTATTGCTTTGGAATTTTTGATAAATTTTGAAAAAATATTGATTTTTGAACCAATTTTAGAGTGACACGTGGTAAAAATATCAAGTGACAAGTGATTTATATCTATGGTGATAAATGGCACACGTGTTAGTAGGTTATGGTTAGGAAGAGGTTACTTAATTTTTGATCATCTGACAAATTTTTGCTTGGTTTTGTTCATCACCGAATAGCAAGTGATTGTACTTTTGTGTTGTTGAGTTACTCTCTTTGCTGGAATTTAAGAACTGAATCAGGTAAATAGTTCTGATGATGGTCATTTTCTGGTGTAATATATACACTTGCATGCATGGGTTTGAAGCTTGAGGTTTCGGTGATAGATAAATTAGATCATTGATTTAAGAATTAGAAATTGTTTAACACTTTGTTGAATAAATTTTGGACTGAGAAACATGGAAAATTACACAAGTTGATGAAGAAACATGTGTTCTGCTATTGTTTGGAAGATCACGTATATGGTTGTGATGTATTGTTCATGCTTGAAAATTTCTGAAGTATTGCCAGAGGTGATTTTTAATGAGTTTGGATTTAAGGGAACAAGCTTAAGAGATGAAGTGTTCGGGGAACTATGAGGTTACTGTAAAAGTTATATTGAAATGAGTTTTTGCTGATAATAAATAAGTCAGAAAAATTGAAAAATGCTGGTAAACTGAAAGTACTCTGTTTTTAGTGTTAATATACTTTGGTTAGTTGTGAATCAGTAGAAATGAATTTTGATTGAATCTTGGAGTTTTGACTAGTGAGTGTTGATGAGTTAAAGATAAGTTAGAATGGTTTTGAGTGATCATTTGAATTGATTAACTGAAAAATTAACATTTGAAAAATGACAGTAAAGATAGGATGAGAATAAATATCTGAAGAATAAACAGTGAGAGTTGAATTTTTGATTTGAACTTTGGTGAATTTAATGTACTGATCTAGGTAGATTTTGACAAAATAGTCTTCATGAAAGTTGTAGATCTTTCTTTTATCTTTCGAATGATATAAAGTTTATAAATTTTGGAGTTCTAGATCAAAAGTTATGGAGGTTTAAAATTGAGATGTCGATGCGGAAGAAGAAGTAGAATTACACCATCGTGCTTAATAGATTTGCACCATTGAGGAGTAGCAAGATTGCACTGTCATGCATAAGCACAATGTTGACTTTGGATTTGAAGGGTGATTTGCACCCTCGTGCTTAAGCACGATCGTGCAATTGGGATTTTCGCTTTTACTGAATATCCTTCCTTTTTTTGACCATAACTTTTTCTCTAGACATCCAAATGACTTGATTATTGAATCATTAGATTCGTAAGACATTTTTCCATCTCTACACAAAAATTGGTAGTATTCTGAATTTATTTGAAAAATATTGATTGAACGAAAGTGAGAGAATCTGTTGGAATGGTATGAACTAGTGTTATTTTACTTAAAATACTTCGATGTTTTGATTATATCTGGATCTATAGGATTTCAAATGAGATGATTTTTTATTTGGAGTAAACTTGAGAAATAGAGCTACAAACCATATGAAAATTTTGAATTGTGATTCAGTCTCTAAGATGTTCAATTTTTGGATGGAAATTGTACATAGTACATTGTTTTTAAATATGAACAACCTGAAAATATTTAAGGCATATCTTTCAAATTACTAAACCAAATTGAGTGATTTTAATGTCAATAGAAACTTAACACATTGGAGAATAACTTTCTAGAAAGAAGTGTTGCCTAATTTTGCCATTCACCTTATCAGATTTAGTATGCAAAGTTGACCCGTATGTTTATTGGAAGAAAAATCTGAAGTGGTCAATAAAGTTGTAGAATTGTTTTAACATTGCTTTATTATGTTCCAAATCATAAGTACCCATGGTACCCCGGAATTATTATTGAACATGCATTGTGCGTATTTCATATAAGTAGTGCATTATTAAATACTTATATATATTTGTGCAAAAATGCGATATTTATAAATATGTTTTGAATGTTATAGAGGAGCACATCGGACGCCAGTCGGAAATTACTGGACCATCCAGGTAATAGCTTATTGGAGCGTACTGTGAGTAACCTAAGATGGTCTCACTATATTTAGTTTGTTCTGTATAATACTGAATTGTAATGATGTATTACTGAACTGCATTGACTGATTGTGTACTGAATTCTGAACAATATATGTTCGAGGTGTTTGATACATGTAAACAATATTGGAAATGCTAATTGTATGTGAATGGGACTACCTAATTGATATTCTAATTCTCAACCGAAAAGTTGAATGTCGGACTAAGGTCCGATGACGATAAGTTTCTAATTGTGCATCAGTTGTGACTTTTATATATATATATATATATATATATATGGCATATTCTGTATTTGATGTCTTTCATAAAATGTATGCTCAGATAAAGACATTGAGACTTGAGTAGCCAGTTTGAAGCGCTTCCACGTAAAGTTTTGCTCCGTGATTTCTGATTCTGCACATAAAGCTATGCTTCGTGATTCTGTTCTGACTGAGCCCTATGGGCCGGTATTGGTGTATGTGAAAGGCACTCGATCATAACAATAATAACAAATATGGAGTCTTATATGCATCTGTAATGATATAACTTTGTTCCGATTCACAATAATTATATATTATACATGTTCATATGAGTATTTGGAATTCATTGGATGATTTGCAAAGCTGTAATGAAATGATTGACCTTATGACTGTGTGATTTTATGAAGATTGTATTTATTACATGAGTGAACCATCGAAGATGGTTACTTAACTGAGTTCGAAAAACTCATCAAAATTACAACGTGGCTTTTTAGGTTTTATAAAGGTCCCCAAAAAGGCTTCGAATAAGAGTTTCGGGTCGGAATCAGTTTACGCCTGCATACGTAGTTCAATATGTTGTATTGATAAGTGTAGTCTTTAGTATTGTGCAATGTATATGAAAATGGTTTTTGAAATGTAAAGACATTATGAATACAAGTATTTTGTTCCGTAATGGACCAGTGATTACCGAAATTTTTGATGTGTTCAATAATGTTTGTAACTTTTGTATACCAAAATTGTTTATAAATTAATCGGGTCGAAATTGATAATCTATTTTCCACATATACGTATATTGTGTAAAAACAATTTGCAATGAGTTTCGGTCGTTTACCGTTCTAGCACGCCACTCTGGCGGGATTCATACTCGGATATTACTTAGGATGTCGGGTATGTGTCCTGCAAGAGTGGTGTTACATGACACCCATCATAGACATGGATCACCTGATAATAGGACGCAGAAATGTGCTAGTTTTACTGATGAACTTGAAGCTTCTGCGAAGTGTGAGAAGAGTGAAGATGTCTAGGAAACTTTGGAGGTTTGATACATATACAGCAGGGGCATCTGGATGTGGGAGATTCTCCAGTCCCTGGTACTTAATTTTGAGAAAGGGAGTAATAATTACTATTGCCCACATTTTTGCAATTAAGTGATGTGCTTTTTGTCGATGTCAATCCAACAAAAGCGCAAAAGGATGTTGCCTCCACATTAGCACAGACAGAAAAATAACAGCAATGGCAGTAACAGCATACAAGCATATTCCTCTAACTCTTGACAGAAATTTAATAGCTGCAAGTTAAGAATTTTGTCCAAGGTACGTGAGGTTGAAGAAGGCAAGTAATTGAGGAGGTTCTTAGAAGGATCTGATAGTGTATACACAGCATCAGGTATCGCAGTTCCTGTGAGTTCAGATCTCACAACAGCACTCCTTACCAACTTATCTCTTTTGTGTTGATCATAGTGGAAATGTGTTTGGTTTAAACCCTGCACAAAATGGTGCAATGGAATCTCTTGTTGCTTGTTTGAAACACAGCATAAACCATTCAGAGCTGTTATCAAAGGAAGAACACAAGGAAGAGCTAAGAACACTAACTTATCAAGCAAAGGACCAACAAGACAGCGTCGATAATCAATCAACGCATCTCATAATTTTCATGAAGCTATACACCCAAATATCACTATCGTAACCATTAAAGGTACTACAAAGCTCATAAACATAACATTGCATGTGAGAACACATTTTATAGCAACCAATGATCACTACACTACTACAGGAACCCAAAACCAATGATTAAAGTACAAAAAAACTTCAGAAAATGAAACATTAAGTTGATTCTTGTCATTTATTAAGAGAAGGCATAAAAAGAAAAATTTATGAACTTACAGTGTCTTGAATTCCTAATAGCTGCCTGATTATAGCGAGAGAATCCCAGATTTAGTTCTTTACACACAAAGGTCTGCGTGAATGGAAAAAGAACATACAAAGTTATAAAACAAAGGAAATGTCCTGTATTAGATATAAAAACAATGTATTATAGCTTTAAAACTGCAATATTTGACACCCTAATCTCATCTTAACAAACTGGAGAAGAGAGAGCAGACAGGCGCCTAATTGTCTTTTCATTTCAACTGATTTGATCCTACTTGTCAGGATACCCGCAAAAATGCTATCCGATAGAAACTTTGAATGCCTCCAACTTCTTGTTGGATATATGTTGCTCACATTAAAGAGTTACCGCGAAGAAGTCCTTGTATCAACACTCACACGGATTCCTGAATTTATGCATCAACTGTTACAGTAATTCCTGATGCTTATACACAAGTCACTGGCCCTTTTACTTTACACTCCACCAATCACACGGAACAAACCAAAGGCGAACTACATGTTGGACATTTTTGTCCCTAAAGATAATTTTGTCAATGTCTCGTAAGGTTGGACTAACATTAATTGTAATTTTGGTTTTAAATAAATTACCGGTTAAGTGACGCCATTTGATCCAGATAAAGATATTAAAATGGCCCAATAAATGATCTAAATCAATGGGTCGAAGTTCGGGAGGAATATGGGTCCCAATTAGTGTGGACCGGGTCCATATCGGTCTTGTGATGGGGAAGCTCGATATGGAAGCTATATAAAGGTAAGGTCTCCTGCAGTTACTCAAGAGAAGCATTCTCGAGCATAAGGTTCCTGACCCGTTAAGGAAGCTCGGGATTTGAGGAAACTGTAGAAAGGCCTTGCCCGTGAGT
>JANKYE010000005.1:1872491-1883425 GCA_032467995.1 Erythroxylum dillonii | reverse complement strand
ATTTTCAACGAAATACTAAAAAATATAATATTCGTGTATTCAACAATATTCTAAAAAAATATAATATTCATACCCTTATATTTTTTTAAATTATTCCTTTATAAATCATTTTACACATCAACAATTAATACTAAATAGCTAATTTTACCAAATATCCTTAATAAACAACTAATATTATCCCCTAGTCAAATCAACTAATATCTTTAATAAGCAACTAATATTATCCCCTGGTCAAATCAGCTATCAGCTAATACAATCCTTTGTTTCCCAGACAAAGTCTTTATCCACTAAAACAATGATATTAACAAACAAAATAACACATCCTATTAAATATTCTCATTAAATTCATTGGTTTACTACTATAAATAAAAAGGGACTTAATAAAAGATTGTATAATTTAATTTTAAAAAGCCAATTAGATTAGTAATCATAATTCAAAACGGACTAAATTAAGACATTTGCATTATAATCTACGTCACTTAAACTCTTTGCTTGCTCTACTTCTCATAATTCACTATTAACCACTTAATTTTTTTCAATTAACTATAAAAGAGTTAGATTAAGTACAAAAAGCTCAAAATAAAGTTAAAACAGTTTCATCACAATAACATGAATCCGAGTGAATAATTACTTGCAGCAAAAAATTAAAAAAAAAAAGAAGAGAAAAAGACATTAGTGTCAAATTAGAGTTGATAAAAAAAAAAAGAAAAATGCTTCAATAATAATAATAATATATTAATATTTCCTAGGGTCAACCTGAGTCAATACCCGAACCACCACCCTTGCCTTGTGTTAAGATGGACAAAAGCTCACTCTCCGGCTTCCACGGAGTCCTCCCTTACCACCATGCAAGGAGTTTCTACGCGCGGTTCGTTCTTGACTCAACACCCACCAACCACACACAAACCAAGATCGTCCCTTCTTCATGCCCTTTCCACCAAAAACCCAACCTTCCATCCTCTGATCCTTTTAGCTTTCGCATTGGAGAGCTGCTTTGATTTTTTGTACAGTGCATGAGATAAGGTTGTTGACCGTCTCCACCGATTCCACCGTGAGCTTGGCCGTAGGCAGGCTGTTCACCAATATCTGAAACGCCACCGTCAGGAGCGACCCGCTCACCCTCTGGGACCCACCGCCAGCGGTGGCGTTGTGATTATTATTACTACTGGGACCGTTGGACGTTGGGGCGCCGCGTGAACCAGGGCCGTCGGGGACTATAGCGAAACCCGAAGGAAGAAGCGCGACGTAAGCCGAGTCCCCACCGTTCATCACTACGTGCATGGCTGGAATGTCAACGGGGGCGTACACCACAAGCGACCCCGCCGCGTCTATGCAAGTCTCCTGTAGTATAAGCATGCTGCTCTGGTTCGCGTTCATGGCCTGAAGAACAAGAAGACGAACAAAGTCATCAAGAACAGAAGGAAGCAAAACCCTTATACTTCTTCAAATTTACACACAGTGCCATTCTTCTTCCCTTTATTTTTTAACCTAATGCCACTGTCTCTACAGAGGATCCCATCAATCAAGCAGAAGGATCAGAATTGTCTCAGAAAGAAAGGTTACAGGTGTTTGTATATTTTGACTTTTTAAAAGCTTACAAAACAAGAACTGTCCCTCAAATCTGCTCCTCTCTGGCCACATACAGATACTTCCAAGCTCTGGTCTTGTCCTTTCCGATTCATCTTTTTACTTTTTTTTTTTTTCTCATCATCTAATGGTGACAAACTACTTGGACTTTTACACTAGCCAGATAAACCAATGGATTCATGTGACTTTTGCCCAGAAACCCAAAAAAGGCATAGAAACTTTCAAACGTGGTGACACTGAGGTATCTAGAGAGAAAGAGAGAGAGGGGCATACACTAGCACGTAGGAGTGAAACACAGTTGCCGTGATCCTGACCCTTCGCGATGTGAGCCATTTCCTGCATAGGACCACCGTTAGATAGTATGTCCCACTCGCTTCTGAGCCGTTCATCGCGGAGGAAATCGAAGAGTCTTTGCGGTGAAACCGGCAGCCAAACTGAGGTGGCCGCGCTTAACACGATACCGGGTGGCTCGCCCGGATCGTCCACGCTCTTTCTGGTCATGACCCTGACGTCTTCATCTACGTTCCCTGCGTTCAGCTTGTTCCATTTGTGCACCGTTGAGGCACAGACACCAGCGCAGAAGTTGTCCGTCATCCTCTGAGCCAGCTTCAACATGCTTCTCCGACCACTCGCAGTTATGGCTGAAACATCAAAAAGATCAAAACTTTCCTAGAAAACCCAAAAAAAAAAAAAAAAAAGGAATGGTAGTAGATAAGATTTAAGAGTTTGTGATGTTTAACCTGAGTGGTCTCTACCGGGTACGGCAGAGGACATGAGAATGGCGAGACATTCACATTGGCGTTGAAGGGTAGCAACCCATCGTTGAGCTCCAAACCCCATACCGAACCTTATCAATGGTCGATAAAGCTCATGAATTTGGCTTTCATCGTATTCTGCGTGCTCAACCCAAGTAACCTGCAAGTCATAAACAATCCTGAGAAGATCACCAGCTTGAAAAGCTTCTCTACATTACGGCAAACGACCAGTCAAACACTGAAAAACATAAACAAATCCTGAGAACCCAGGTCTACTCCTGAATACTAGCTCCAAGCTTGGACATAGAACATAAAATAATAGGTGCCATAAGTTAAAGGGTTTTTCCAAGATTTGAAAGAACAAAGTACAACCTAGAAGGTGGCATCGAGATGTGCACACAAATGTGTACAAAATAGTCAGTCTTGGATTATTAATTTAACCAAACCCAAGACAGCATCAAAGATCGGAATAGAAACATCAAATGCATTTTTTACCAATAATGGAGGCTTCCATTGACAAAACTGAGGAGGTAATCACGATCTGAATAGTTTAAGCAACCCTAGTTGTTGAAACCAGGGAGGTTTCTTCAGATGCTTGGAAAGACTAAAAACTTATTAGCTGACAGTGTGGGGATAGGGTGAGTAATCACCAGACAGACAAGGTTAAATGCATTCAACTGAAACTACATATGGCAGTGATTACTACTTCAATCAAACTCATTTAAAGACTCAGCTCTCTGGACTATTACCTTGGAGTAACCATTAGGCATATCTTGCACCACACAACCAGAAGGAAGCCGCCTGCAGCTCACAAATGCCGGGGAAGCAGAAGCTTCCCGGATAGTTTCGACCGATACGTCAACTACGGCCCACACGCCCTCAGCATGCTGCTTGCAGAAGCGTAGGAAACTAACCTCTCGAACCGGAACCAATGGAGATAGAACTTGGAGTTCAGCGTGCATCTGAACAAATGTTTCAGATGGTTAACAAAAACATTAATTGATGGTTCACTTGCAACTAGTAGTGGCAGGACTTACCAGCTGGAGCGCACCATTTCTGGTTCCTCCCATTCCACTGGATATAACATCAGTTGTAGAAGTCCTAGCAATTATACAAGGGAACACATCTGCCCATCGATTCTATAAAGGAGAAGCAAATCAGGAAGAAGTTAAAAGAGTTAAAAACAAAACCTAAACTGAGGGTTTTTTTTTTCCAATTAAGAAGGGTTGAAGAAGGATATAGAATAGCTCACCGAATCCATCAAAGTCTCAACAAGAGCTAAACTGTTGATGATTACCATACCAGTCTCTCTAGAGGCGTCAGTAACAAAGCCATTAGGTTTCATACCAATGCAAGGAGTGAAAGTTCTCATGTACTCTTCGTGGTTCAACATCTCCCTACCACCCTCCAAGCTTCTGATCCAAAGTGGCTCGTCAGTCTGAGCCATCTTAACCAGTTCATCCATGGCAGCCAAGGCAAGCTCCAAGAACATAGATCTCTCTAATGATCTATCCAGCCCCATGACACCGGTGGTCGCTGGCCTAGTTGGAGTCACGACTGGCAAAGCAGTTGAAATCCCTCCTCCAAAATCAGGACCTAATGGCAAAGTTGAAGATACGCTGCTTAAACCACCGAAACCGTTGCTGCCAACTCCAAGTTCCAGGCTAGAGTTTGGCAATGGAGGGCCAATTGGTGAAGCTAGTGAAGAAATGGGTCGACCCAAGAACTTCCCAGCAAGAGCACAAACTCGGTCTAGCTCATCTTTCAATCGAGCATTTTCGATTCTCAAATGCTGCTCCTCCAGTGAAATATCACCAATTATAGCCGGACCACCGCAGTTGGAGCAAATCGGGTTTCTCATAGCATCTCTGATCGTCATGTTCTCAGCTCGAAGTTTGTCATTTTCTTGCCGGAGGAGAGTGTTCTCATGCCGTTCCAATTGGGTCTGACACAAATAAATGTCAAAGTCACCTCCATCCAAAAAAAAAAAAAGCCCTGTAAAGCATCGTAATTCTTCATCAGCTTACCTTCATCTGGGTTCTTCGATTCTGAAACCAGAACTTGACCTGCCTCGTCTCCAAGGAAAGTCTTCTGCTGAGCTCCAATCTTTGTTTCTCATCAGGATGAGGACACTCCTTGAACATACTGTTGACAGAAAGAACAAAAAAACCAAAAAAGAGAATGACTTGGTAAGCAAAATCATGTGAACTAAACTAGTTTGCATAATCTTGTCGGAAGATCATAGAACCTACGCTTCAAGCTCCTGGATTTGTTGAGGAGTGTGTCGGTGGTATCTCTTCTTTCTTGGACGATTGTCGGCTGCATCTTGATCATCACCAGAAGCTCCGTCCAGGTTATCACTCCCAGATCTGCTCTCATGTTCCTCCTCTCTACTCCTCCTTCCCAAACTAGGCTCGAAGTTCTCAGCCACTCTAGCCACTTCACTTTGGCCATCTATGCTCGGTTGTTGCTGATGAACATAAACAAAGAGAACTTTAGTATCAACAAATCAAAATGGAAAAAGCTACAGATCAGTAAACTAAGAGAATAAAAATGTTCGTATCGTACTAGAGCAAGAGAGAGTCCAGGAGAGTTGAACATGGATTTGGTGAGAGTCGACGGCGAGATAAGTCGTGGCTGAGCAGTTGCACCGGTGGTCATGTTATTGCTGTACGGTATATCTGCCACTATTCTTGCTCCCCCGCCGCCGGGACTACCACTGTCAAGAAAACCCCCAAAACTCATTAACTTAGCTATTCGTTTCTCTCCTTTCTCTTCTGTCTTCTCACTCTTTCACACAAAAAGAACCCTTCTTTACAATCTATAAGCAGTCTTTGAAGACGAACATTTCAATGGCAGATTTGATTTCCACTTCTCATTAATCATGCAACACTGTAATATCCCAAAAGGGTTATCAAGCAAAAGCAGAAAAAAAAAAAGATTTAGAGAGAGGCAGAGGAGACAGAAGGATGGTTTTATCCAAATGTCTCCAACTTCCTCTGCACAAGATACAATCTTTGAAGAGAGAAAGAAAGAGAAAGAAGGCAAGCAAACACCTTTTAACTCCCTGTGCTTAGCTCTTCGTTCTCTGTCCCTCTCTCTCACTCTAAAACCCTCGTGACACCTCTCTGCAAAAAGGGCACTTTACACAAGAAACAGGCACTATAGTTTTATCAGAAACGAAACCCCTAGTTCTGGGTTAACAAGGGCTATCTCGTTCACTCTGCATGCTTTTACTATACACTAAGCTTGAAACCGAAAAGGCCCTGAAGCTGAAAGATTCTGCAAACATATAAAGAAAGAAAAGAGAGAAGGAAGGAAGACGAGAGTGGGAACAAAGTCACAAACAAAAACCCAGAAAACAAATTATGAGAAAAGGTGAAGATAAAGCGCCATATGTGGACTATTCGAAGCCTTACAAATACACAACTCCAAAAGGGGTCGGTTGACTCTTAACCCTCTTCTCTCTACCCCTCTCTCTCACTCACTCACTGAACACTTTCTCTGTGAATACCGATGTACCGATGAAAAGATCCTTTTTTGACCTTTTCTTATAATGACATACCAAGTGAAAAACCAATTTCACTTCTCTTTCCTCACAGGTGTGTAATCTGTAATGTGTTCTTCAGATCCCATACCATACACTTGCATTTTTTCACCTTTTCTGAAACACTGTTCATCTCTCAGTCTTCTTCCAAGTAACCAAAAAGCTTCAAACTTTTCCTTTGTACTTTACAATGCACGTGACCAAAAGTGGATTTAATAGTTCACAGTTCAAATATTAAATTCTAATGTCCTTAATCATACTTTTTAATAATTATACAAAAATTTTGACTTTGTAGATTTATAATCACGTCTTGTCTTTTTATCAATTAAAGATAAGATTGTGTATTATAAAATTTTTTCTAAAAAGCATTTTAATAATCTTGTTTTAATTCTGTTCGGCGGACAACAATAAGGTTCTAGAGGACTATGTTCTTGCGAATATTGATTAGGCAGTCTATTACATTGACTTAGTTGGTGAGCAAAAACTCCATTACCTCCTTTTTTGGGTTTGTTCACCATTTTAGGAAAATAGATTTTGCTTCTTTGGTTTCTAACTTCCAAAATTGGCAATCAGCTTTATTTTCTAGGATGTGAGGGATAAGAAACAAAAATTAATAAAATAGAAATAGAAAAACATTTGTTATATTGAAATTAATTGTGAAAGGGGTTTATAACTTAATATCGCATTATTTCTTTTCTTATCTTAAATTTTTATGTTTAGTAATTAATTAATGTTGGAGTTAATTTTTTCTTTAAAAAGACAAAATTAAATGAACTGGGTATCGTTCAATAATTGGTGGCGACAATTATTGGCACTCAATTATGTGGAATTATTACAAAAATGTTACTTCATGGTAATTATAAAAACTCATAAGGGAGAGGAAGAAGTCGTATCTCGCAATACTTGTTTTGAGATGTAGAAGGCACGAATCCAATAGTTGCAATCTCGCTCGACATCTATCCTTGCAATGACACGCCTTATTACCAAGGTTTTAAAAACCAGACCGGACCGTCCAG
The DNA here is from genome assembly GCA_032467995.1 of Erythroxylum dillonii. Taxonomy (NCBI): domain Eukaryota; kingdom Viridiplantae; phylum Streptophyta; class Magnoliopsida; order Malpighiales; family Erythroxylaceae; genus Erythroxylum; species Erythroxylum dillonii. Next base: position 1,876,520 of record JANKYE010000005.1, on the reverse strand, counting down.
TCCGATCGGAAAAATTTTGAACCAGTCAGTGGTCCGGTTGGATTTCACCTAATAACCTCTCTGCACAAAAACCGACTGGTTCATCTTTTTCGATTGGACCAAACGGTCCGGGCTGATCTAATTTTTTAAACCTTCCAAAATTCCCTTCCTTTCTTTCATCAAAACTTTCGCATTTATAAAATTGTTGCGAAGAACATGCTCACTTAATTAATAAGCTAAATCTATCAAAATTATTGGTTTATAATATTTATTTCTTTTTGGATGCTTTGTCTTCCTAATTAAGGGAGGAAGAAGAGAAATATATTATGATCACACTGAAAGTCAAACGACACCGTCACTTATTACAATATAAGTGCCTATAAGCATAATATAATTTTCTTATATTGATACATAATTTTGCTAGAAACATTATATAAATCATGTTGCCATCTACAAAATGCTCTAATCACATGCTTCTTTTCAACATCCCCTATTTTATTTGAGTTAAAAATGTCATCTCTCTTACTTCCGGTTACACGCAACACCTCCACCAATACTCATTTTAAAGTATATTAATGAAACTTACAAACATAAACATATTAAACTCCGAATTATTATCTGAATTATAGTTTCACAAAATATTCATTGCTCATAAATAAATATGAAAGAACTATGCATACCTGGTTAGTTATACATATATTAATGCCAAAATTTAGATTTTAGTCAATATTTCTTCTATAGGCAAAAGGTGCAAATTAACTAATATTTCATATAATTACAAGTTAATTTCTAATATTTTGAGGCATTTAAATGAATTGTAACATTTGCAAACTGTTTAAATTTAATCGTAAAAATTTAAATAGAGTAAAACCTTGTCAAGACGATTTATGAAGAAAATACATTTGTCACAACGAATGAATTAAGAACATTTACTGATGGTCAGTTCATATCTTATTTTAATTATATTTAAGTTAAAATTATAGTATATTACAAGTTTACAATTGAGAATAATTTTATACATTACTAATTTGTAATTTATTTTAATGCAGTAGAAGAAGTTGATACAAATACTTTAGATGAAGGCGTAGTTTACGAATCTTTAAATAATGTTGAAGAATTTAGAGCTTTTGATGATGATAAGACACAGCCTCCTTCAAAAATACAATTTTGATTTTTATTGTTATTTTAATATTTATATTAGACTCATATTTATTTACTATTAATTAATTAATTATATAGTAATAGACATCGGTGTATTTTTATTTCAATTAAATATTTTATTTTTACTTATTTTTATAAGTTTTACTTCTTATTTATTATATACGGGTTTTATAGTAGTTCACTACCGGTTGAACTTCTAAACCTTTCCTTCGACTGGTTCGATGTCCGGTCTAGTTTTTAAAACATTACTCATTACTGTGATCTCGAACTGGGACTCGTCTTGTGCCTTCAATACATCTGTCATCTGTTGTTGCAACTGTTAGATCCGCACCTCCAACGTCTCGAAATAGTTGACTCAAAATTTTAACCGCTTTGATGGGTTTTCTTGTAAAAAAATTTAAAATTTTGTTTCGATTAATTTGAATAACTCTTATTGTTTAAAATCGATTAAGTTATTAGTTAACCGTTAATTTTTATTAATTAATAAATTTATTTTATAAAAATTTTATATTAGTTAAACCTTTTAAGCTTTAGAACTCTTATTTGACCAGTTTAACATGTAGTCCGGTATTTAAATGTTGAAAAACATTAACAAACGTTTTAATACTTTCCATTTCTGTTTTTTTTGTTTATATTATGAAATACTTCGTTATCCCTGGTAAAATCTAAAATTTTATACTTAATATAAGACATCATGTCAATTTTTATATAAAAAAAAGAGACAGTGAAAAACTTATAAAATTATAAAAATAATAATATAATATTAACTAATATTTTTAATTATACATTTCTCTTAATTTTGAACTACAATTATTATAACAATTCTTGATTCAGTATAAAACACAATATTAATTATATTTTTAATACGATGTTAAGTTCAGTTCATGAAAATTATAAATTGAATAAACTATTAATTTTAATATAATAAATTATGAGTACTCTTTAAATACAATTTAGTTTTATATTATTGTCATTATTTAATATAACCAAGATTTAATAATTTTGTTATTGTTCTAATTCTAAATTTTAATTAGGCTTGATATTTTTATTTTAAATCAAATTTATAATAAATTAAAGTATAATTAAAATAATTCATGAAATTTTTTCAAAGACTAGAGGCGTCTCGAAGTCAACCAAAAATTTTATATTCGGATTTGATGATCTCGTTCGATCAAACTCGGGCATCTTAAAACCCGATCAAATCTTTATTGAGCTTAATTAAATATATTTAAATAAAAAATGTCATTTTAAAAAAATTTGAGTCAATCCAATTTGAATCCTAAAATTAGAGAAGAAAAGTCTGACCATGACTTAAGCTTAATCAACTCAAACACTTCAGGACGGCAAGCTTTGTCAACCCTATAGACGACTGCTGATCAAAATGAAAGTGATTGAAGGTGTTTGGAAAAGCCATTCAACAACTTGTGCTATCCCTAAATCAATGAACTGACTTAGATAGGGAAGATGGAAACCATGGTTGGACCTAGAAATCACCAAAAAATGAGTGAACAGTTGTCAAGAAATTTACGAACAAGGCCATTTTAGACTATGTAAATTGGGTTTGACAATGTAATAAATACACAATGTGGTCTTGAAAAGTGACTTAATAATGCCAAAATGGTATTGACTCGTATAGAGCATTACAACTAGATAACGCCTTGATTTTGGACCTTTTTTAGCTTGACTCTACTCCTCCATTTCACACCACCTAGAATTAGGGTTGGGACTTGGTTGGTAACTTGACTTGGATAATTTTTAATTAAATCATGAATTTAATCAATATTTTAAAATCAAGCTTAAAGTTAAACCGATAAAACAAAAATTTAAGGTTTAATCAGTATTAGTTTTTCATAAAATTGTCTAAAGATTAAATTAAATTTAAAAGCTTAAAATATGATAAAAAGAGATTGTCGTTAACTATCAAAGAATTCGATGTTTAATCGAAAAACAAATAGTTAAATAAAAATTATAAGAATTTATTAATTTATTTAAAATCAACATGTTAATTAAAAAATTGATCAAATTTTGATAACGATAATTATCGAAATAAATCAAAATAAAAAGTTAAGGGTTCAAGATTTTTACTGATAAACAAACCAAACCGATTGAAATTTTAATCATTGATTTTAATTATAATTATGATCAAATTGGAATGTTAAATTTAGATTTCAGTTCATTGAAATTTGAAATCATATTAAAAATTAAAATTAAGTTTTATCTCTTAAATTTATTTTTTAAAATTTAAGTTATAATGTAATTTAAAATTTTTATATTAAAAAATGACTAATTTATCACTTTTATGCATTTGTATTGGTTAATCCATTTTATTTTGCGAATTAAAATGGAGGGCTTTTGCTAAAAATGTTATGAATTGAGGAAACTTGGAATTTCTCTGACAAATTGGAGCCATAATTATGAAGCAAAGAAAAATTTGTATGAGCCAAATTGATTGGGGGTTGAAATTTACCAATTCAACGCCCTCTTCTCCTATCTTGGTTCACATTGACAATATATAGAAATGATGTTGATTTGCATAGTCGGACTAAGAAAAATAAATAGGGATAGCAATAGACAGGACATGTCGGGTCTGATTTTTATATATTATTAAATTAAAAATAACAAATAAAATTTTTTATTTATTTTTGTTCGACTTCGGGTCAAGCTAGGCTTGAGTGGCCCAACTTAAAACCTAAATTTGTGAAAAACCCAAAACCGAGGCTCTACTTGACTAATTAACTCGAATCTAACTTTTTAATTAGGGGTGAGCATAATTCGGGCTGGCCCGATTACCCGGCTCGGCCTGAATTAATTTGGGTAGGAAATTTTTGAATTTCGGGTAATTCGGGTTTTACCCGAATTATTTTCGGGCCGGGGTCGGGTAACTTCAAA
>JANKYE010000005.1:1770866-1788173 GCA_032467995.1 Erythroxylum dillonii | reverse complement strand
GATTTTGGTGAGGATGCAATTTTGGGAAGGCTTGAGGGCATGAAAGATGTGATTGAACAAGTCAACAGGCAATTTAAAGACCCAGTAAGATCCTTTTTCTTTTTATGTCTATTGTTAAAATATTTTCTTATCCCTTGTTTCTGGTTGCTGTTACTTTTATCAATGACAATGATATTTCAAAAGGATTATGTTCTTTCATCTAAATTTTTTATTTTGGTGTTGAACTTCCAAATGCCAGGCTGATTTTCATTTCTTTTTTGTTTTCTATATTTTTCTAATGCTGTTATTTCTCTTCTGAGCAGAACTTCACAACTTTCATCTGCGTTTGTATTCCGGAGTTCCTTTCTCTTTACGAAACGGAGAGACTGGTACAAGAACTTACAAAGTTTGAGATAGACACACACAATATAGTCATCAACCAAGTGCTTTTTGATGAAGAAGGTATAGCAACTAATCATGGCTGTTACTCCCTCTTTTATTTTTTATTATGTGCTTTTATAAATCAAAACTTTGACTCTTATCTGCTCTTTCTTTTGCTGTAGTTGTTAATTCCAAATTGCTGAAAGCAAGAATGCGAATGCAACAGAAGTACCTAGATCAGTTCTACATGTTGTATGATGATTTTAATATTACTAAGTTACCATTATTACCAGAAGAGGTAAACTATTCTGTGCCTCCAATATCTTTGTGATACAACTTAGTGATTATAATTGAATGCGAAATGCCAACACTTTTCCTGTGAGTGTTCCAAGTCTCTGGTTAGTTCTTTGGTCCAGTAAAATGAGAATAGGAGATAGTGGTACTCTTCAAATATATACATTTACCTTGTTTACGGGACATTTGATCAGCTGGATCCTGATTCTATAGGTTACTGGTGTTGAAGCTCTTAAACGTTTCTCGAAACATTTTATAAAACCATACAAACCGTCCATTGGTGGAGACTCAGTGGAAGAGTTGGAGCAGAGAGTATTTGCACTTAGACAACAATTGCAAGACACCGAAGCAGAACTTGAGAAACTTAAAAAATGAAAGCAGAAGGTCTAATTTGTCCACTCATCCTGTTTCTCTGGGTTCACAAGTATATGGCTGCATTTGCTCACATGGAGGCTGCCAATGGAAGTGTATGCTTGTCAACGCTGAAGTGGCTTTGGACAGAGTACTCTGTTTTCAAACGCATTTATTCACCTTGTATTCTTTTTTCTTTTCCAATAAGTGGAAATATTTGGTTCATAACGTGCTTCATAGTAGGCCCAATCAACTATATGAAGTTTCTTTTATGCATCAATCTTAGATCATTTGTTATTCTTTAAATAGAGCAATCAATTTTGACAATATTTCCGTTTCTGTAAAACTTCAGTGATGTGATGCAGTGAGTTGAAGGCTGCAACTGTTATAAGAATTTTCTGTCCAATGCTCTAAGGCAGGCATGACAAAAGAACCGGGTCGGACCGGAAATCAACGGGAACGACAGGTTGACCAAACTCGAGCTTGGACGTGAGCTTGAATGTTTGGATCCGATTGGGTTCAGGTTTGTTAATATTTTCAAGTCTAGCTAATTCTGACTGATTGGGCTGAAAGTTTACGAGCTAAAGTTTGACAAGGTTCGAGCTGAGTATTTAGGCTCAATCGAGCTCAGATCTGAGCCTTAGATGATCCGGGCCCATTGCCATCACTATTTTAGGGATCTTAGGATTATACACAGGTAGCGTAATCATTTAGCTATTATTGTTTTGCTGATTTTAAGCCAAATGAAACTCCGAAGTGCAGAAATTTGGTTGTTGATTGAGATAATAGTAAAGGATCGTAGTTTGTGCAACATGAGGATTCAACACATCTATGCTTCTGCAGTCTCATTAACATGCCATTCAATCCATTCTTATGGAATATCAACAATTGTTTCCAGGGCAAATTAATCTTAAATGCCTCAATACAGGTATCTTAAGCATGAAGTTGATGAACATGGTCTTGGTTGATTATAACCACAAACAGGAACTGAGCTTATCAAAGAGACGTATTGATTATAAAGGCACTTATCAAAAAGATATCTGTAGCTACTAACCCCCATGCAATGTTGATATAAAGACCACATTATCCTTCTCTTCTAGTGTTGTATCAAGTTGGCCGCTCAACTCCCAGTCACAATCATTCACCAGGACTAAAATACCAGGTCTCCTGTGTTACAATTAAAGATTTCAGTCACAAATAGCTCTAACTCCAGATTATCATACCGGAATCTCTTTTTCAGAAATGTTAAAATGGAAACCTTCATCTTCTGATACGTAAATTTTTTCAGGTTCACGATCAAAAGTATGTATGAAAGCAGGAAAGAAGCTTGAACTTACACAGAATCCCCTTTCATGAACATCTCCGGCCTCTCCTTGATAAGGTTTGCTCGAACCCAAGCAAGCAAATCTTTCATGATCAACTGCAGAGTATGGAAGTTCATGAGTGCAATATGCTAACCCAGAGAAAGAAGCTTATGTTCCATGAAACTGCATTAGTAGTTCAGATAATGCTTACCTTCGCAGCCCCATTTTCTGGGTTAACATTTACATTATGAATCTTAACCGAGTCGCATAAAAGTTCAAGTCCACCACTGCATCATAAAATTAATTAAGCCACCGATTCAAAGTGATGAAAAAGAAGACGAGTCATCTGCTCAAATGAGATTTCAACATAACGTAAACAGCCTCGACGAAGGTATTTCAGGAAACGTCAAGTTTTATATACAAGTGATCGAAAGAAAATAAAGTTCTGCTGGTGAACATTGCTGTTGCTACTCCAACATCTCGAGTTCAAGAACAATAGCAGAAAACAAGTTCATTTTAATAACAAGAACAGGTCTTTGAGTGCTTAGAAAAACCCACAACATTTGGTTAATAAGCTTTTGATAATTGAACCAACAACTACATATCAATCAATTCAACACCAACACAGTTAAGTACATGCAAATTAGAGCACAAACAAATCGGGAAGATTTCAAATTGTTGAAGTGCTGGGATCGGTTTTGAGATGTAAGTGCAAAGTTTCCACCTTTATTAGGAGAAAAGAAAAACCCTCGAAAATTGGGAGGAAACAATCAAAGTTCTTACCCGAATTCAAGAGTGAGTTGCATGTTCTCTGTTCCTGCACAAATCCAAAACCCTAGAACTACGATGCTCTAATGGAGCGAACGGCTGTTAAAAACGCGGGTTTAACCTGCGTGTTAACGACGTCGTAGGCATTGCCATGTCTCTTTCGATATTATCTGCATTTTAGAGTTCTAATAATATATCAATTTCAGAGCACGATGGACGGTAGAGATTAAATTCCGAAAATAGCACAAAAAGACGACAAACTATTTATTCTTTCAGCTATTTTTGCCTCTTTCCTTCTATTCGTCAAAGTCTTTTTCAGTGTGCCTATTTAAAGTTTGATTTTTGATGCTAGGGCTTTGCGCTTCCTGTAATTTTATCTTCTGGGTTTTGTTATAAACCATAGACTTGACTCGTGGGTGCTTCATTGCTGTGTTTGAATTCAGTGATCTGTGAAGCTGAGTCTATATTTGATTTGTGTTTTCTGGTTTTTGATTGATATTTGAAAGGCATGGAAGCATATAAGAGATGGGTTAGAATCAATAAGGATTATGTGCACTCTCTCGAATCCCTTGCAAATGTAAGCCCTCGTACTTCTCAATTTTCTTTTTTCTTTCGACCATGTGATTCTTGGTGTGCAATCTGGTACAGATCTCTGAATTTCTGGTAGTTTTGGCTCTTCTGGGTTTGCTTAGAACTACTTGGATAATCCTAGAAAGGACTGGTCTTTGTGTTCTTGTGGATATTTACTTGCTTTTAGTTCTTTTTAACTGCTTTTGGATAATCCCAAGAAGTGAGTGCATCACTGCTCTGGAGTCTTTGCTTATTCAAACGTAAGCTGGTTCATGTACTAGACAGGAAGACGAACCTTCACTGCATATATTTGTTTGAAATATGAAAATTTTACTGTTGATTTAGGTAGTAGTGGCTGGCTTTAATAGTATGAATAATGCTGGTCTGACATGGAACATATGGGCAGGGATTGACATGGCTTCTTCCTGAGCGGTTTTCTTCGTCTGAGATAGGACCAGAAGCAGGTTTTGTGAAACTTTGGTAACATTTACTTGCTTGCTTATCAGCTTATTAACACTGGGCCTTTATTTTCATGGTTAAGTAATCCAGAAAATTGAGTAGAAGAAAGAGAATGAAATGATGTATAAAAAAACTTGTGGTCTCCTTTTGCTTCAATTTTGAATGAATGCTAGCATGCAAAAATGCTGTGAGGTTTATGTCAATGTAGTATTATTTTGATAGGCTTGGTAAATAAGAAGCTTTCTGATCTTATTCCATTTTCGCTTCCTATTTTGGGTCGAAGCACCTGGACTTTTTTATTTTTCTTATCATTTCTGTTTTCATTGTTTTAAATGTTGTGCTTTACTTAGAAATTTGATTATCATCTGCAGTAACTGCAATCTTGGGTATAATCACGGCCATCAACGAACATATAATTGATACAACACCAACTCGGAAGCACAGGGGCTTTGCAGAGCCTCATTCTTTCCCATATTCATTGTGCATATCTGCAATAAAGGATTTGGAGACATTAGTTGAAGTTGTTGCAGAACATTACTGTGGCCATGATAAGAAATGGAATTTTATTGCTGTCACAGAAGCAACCAAGTAAGCTGCATCTATTAGCTTGACATTCAGTTTGGAGGCGAGTCTGATAATGACATTGTTTAACATTTCATATTCCTATAATTCAGGGTATTGGTTAGGTTGGCTTTATTCCGGAACAGTGGATACAAGATGCTTCTGCATGGTGGAGAAACACCAAATACTGAGCAGCATCCAGGTTTTCCAAGTTCTCAGCATAATACCAGAACAAAGCTTAGAACCCATGGTGAACCTGGATTGAGGACTTTTAACGGACAGAACCCATGGAATCTGGAAGGGAGGGCATTGTCTGCATTGAACAGGTTTGGAGAAAATGCAATGATGGTTTCTGACCCAGTATGGTTGCACAGGGTTCAGCACCAACAGGCAATTATGGAGCCTCCATGTAATTATTTCCCTCAGTTTTCAATTGATTACAATTAATAGCTGAGCATTAAGATTTTCAATTATGTCTTTACAGCTTCAGTTATTGAGAGGCCCACGCTTTCGAAGTTAGTGTCCGAGAAAGGGGTTCATGGGTTGTTATTCCTTGTTGGAGAGTTGCTCTTTGTCACGAGACCTCTGATTTATGTCCTGTTTATTCAAAAATACGCAATTCGGTCATGGATTCCTTGGTTTCTTTCTCTGGGTTTGGACTTGGTTAGCATGGGACTTTTGTCACTCATTACGAAATCAAGACTTGGTGGAAAAGAGCAATTGTTTCATCTTAACGATCCCGAACAGGACGAGGTATGAATCTTGCATAGATTTAATTGGCTAGATTCTAAATATCTGTCTTACGAACTCTGAGTGAACAAGGCACTCTTGACTCTACTGAAGAGTAATCGTTGCCAGAGCTAATTAACCGTTGAATGATGGATTTTAAGCTTAATGGATTTGATACATTTTTTATCAGCTGAAAAGAAGAAAATTGCTATGGACCCTTTATCTCATGAGAGATCCATTCTTTAGCAAGTACACGAGGTATGAATGCCTTCACCTAGTTGCATCCTTGATATCTATCTTCTTCCAATACTAGGAATCTAGAGAAAATCTAAGCTTGCTAATCGTGACAGGCAAAGACTGGAAGGTGCAGAAAAAGTTCTGGAACCAATTCCTCTAGTTGGCCTTCTAACAGGTTTGTTTTAGTTTCTTTTCTGCTTAATAACCATAGCTTGAGGAACCTGGATTATTTTGTTCATTCAGACATCTCGTGTTTCTGCAGCTAAATTTGTTGAGCTTCTTGTCGGGGCTCAAACTCGGTACACATACATGTCGGGTTCGTGACCATGGATACCACAAGAAGTCCTGCTCCCTAATGCCTGTGGTTGCTCGGAAATAAACCCCCACATTGTACGAATAGTTTGGACATCTACCTCGTCACTCTGTACTCCTGAAATCTGGGATCAAATGATTGTCTCAAGTTTCTGATGCCTTGGCAAATTAAATGAAAACAAAAGATCGACGAGAGTTGAGACTTGAGAATGGCTTGGGAGAAAATGACAAATCCCTGCTGTATTAACGAAATTGTTCCTACTGTTACTTTTAGAACAGCAACTCGATAAATCTTTAGTATTATATGTTGTGTCTGAATTCGATAATAGTTTCAGCTCCTTAGTGTGCCTTCAAAGAGGTTATCTGTTTTGTTTCTGGGGAAAGAACAAGATATGATTTTGATGTGGCTTGGTTCCTGAGATTTCTCACTTATGGAAGCAAATAAGCATAAAGAGCGACCTTAGAAACCTCAAGACAATTTTTGAAAATATTAAGCTAATATGAGAACAAGAAACAGTCTTTATTAAAATTTTGTTAAATTTAATTTAAACTTTTGAACAGCCTGAATCAGATTTAACCCCTTAATTTGGACTTGGAATGGATCAGTTTTGCTGTATACATTTGCTGAAGCGTTCTATTCTCTCTTGCTCGGGCCTCTGTTCTCCATAGTCGCTTCCAGATGTGGTTTGATGTACCTGACTGTATCTTGGACCATTATTCTTCAAGATGATAGCTATTTTTTCGTTTCAAAAAAAAAGTGTTTGAAACAGATAGATCAACGTTTGATGCAAAACAATGATAATATAAAATATAAATAAATATGAATAAATAAAAATATAAAATACAGTATATAAAAAATATATAAAACTCTTTGATTTTTTATTTTTAGAAAATTTTTCTTAAACCTTTATTGAGATGAACAATCTGAAAATTTTTATTTACCTCTCACTTTCTTGGTTATTGACTCTGAAGACTAGAAATTCATTACTCAAGTTCTCTGCTCACAAGACTTCAACTTTCGCAAGTTTGCGAGGGCCTGACGATAAGTTATGGATGATTCATCAGTGATAAAGCTTTTGCCACAAAAAGATTTGTTGGAACCATTGTTTAGGGCTTCAAAATCAACTAACATGAAACAAACCCTAGAAATTCTTATAGCTGTTTCTAGAACTACTGATGGTCGCTCAGACCTCGCCTCCAGGAATATTCTGCCTGCCGCTCTTGAGCTGACCCGATCTCTTCCATACCCTTTTTGTCACCAGTACATTGAACTCTGTTTTAAGCTTCTAAGAAATCTTTGTGCTGGTGAAATTGTCAATCAAAATTCTTTTCTTTTCTGTAATGGGGTTGGTATACTTTGTGACGTCTTGAGGTCCATAAGGCTTGCTTCTGATTCTGATTCTGATTCTGATCATGGGATTAGTCGAACTGGATTGCAAGTTTTCGCTAATGTTTCTCTGGCTGGTGAGGAACATCAGAGAGCTATCTGGGGTTGTTTATTTCCAAATGAGTTTATTGAGCTTGGGAAAATCCCAAGTCAGGGGACTTGTGATCCTCTTTGTATGATAATCTATACTTGCTGTAATGGAGCATCTGAATTGATTGCAGAGCTTTGTGGAAATCAAGGATTGCCTGTTTTGGCTGCAATTGTTAGAACATCATCTGCTGGTAAAGCTTTGGTTTTTCTTTTTTTACATTGAATTGGACTTTCGTTCTGTCTAAATTGTACTTATGATTGTTTGTTCGGGTCTTGCTCTTCTACCAGTTGGTTTTAAAGAAGATTGGTTGAAGTTGCTTCTTTCAAGGATTTGTCTGGAGGAAGCGTACTTTCCTCAAATCTTCTCATTGTTTTCCCAGAGTGGTGACTCGGAAAACTGTGGAGATGTTAATCAGAACGCTGATTATTTTTCAACAGAACAAGCTTATCTTTTGAGCGTGGTATCAGAAATCCTGAGTGAGCGAATCAGGGAGATAGAAGTTTCAAAAGATTTGGCCTTGTATGTTTTTGAAGTATTCAAGAGATCTGTTGAAGTTGTCAACTTTGATTGCAGAGTCAAATCCGGCCTTCCAACAGGATTGGCTTCCATTGATGTTCTTGGATATTCACTCAACTTTTTAAGAGACATATGTTGTCAGGATGAACAGTTGGTAAACTCTGAGAATGTTGCTCTGGCACTTGTCTCAGCTGGACTACTTGAATTGCTTTTAGGTCTTCTTCGTGACCTCGAGCCTCCTGCTACAATCATAAAAGCTATGACTCAAAGTGAGAATCAAGAAGCAGCAGCTAGTTTCAGCTGCTCTAAAGTCTGTCCTTATAAAGGATTCCGAAGAGACATTGTTTCACTCATTGGTAATTGTGCATATCGAATGAAACATGTGCAGGATGAGATCAGAGAGAAGAATGGAATTCTTCTGCTGTTACAGCATTGTGTTATAGATGAAGATAACCCATTTCTAAAGGAGTGGGCTATATGGGCTGTTAGGAATGTTTTGGAAGGTAACGTAGAAAATCTCAAGGTGGTCGCAGAATTGGAACTTCAAGGTACTGTTAATGTGCCTGAAATTGCTGGTCTTGGCCTACGGGTGGAAGTAGATGAAACTACCCGAAGAGCAAAGCTGGTGAATTGCCCTTAAAAGGATCCAACTTTCTTAACATTATCACTTGTACTGATCTCTTAGATGAGCTTGAACAATTTGATTTCGCAATTTTGAGTTGGTTATGACTGGTTGATTTGGCTGTACGAGCTGTTCTTTGGCAACTTACATAGTGATGAGCGTTGAAAGAGAAGGGACAGGTAACACTCAATGGCCAGTTCTTTTGATATAACAACATTTATTAGAATCAGATTACTCACTGGTACAAGAAACCTGAGTATCAGAAGTGTATGTGGTCATCTTGCAAGTCATTCTATTCTATGGTAAAAACTGTAAATGACAAGTTTAATCAGATTGTTAGATTCTCCTGAATGCCAATAAATGTGCCAAGTATATTTCCTCCCATATCAGGGAAACTTTCACATCCTGGAATAGACCTCACTTTCCCTTTTCGATCAACTTCAACAGGATATTTAAGCAGGTGCCCTGTCATCTCTGTTACTTCATCAGATAAGAACTGTTTCAAATTCTTCTCCCCCATCAATCTGACTTTATTAACACACTCAAGAGACTCTGGTTCTTCAAAGCATTCATCAAGATGCCCCATATGCTCTGCCCAGAGGGACATACGATATCCATATATCTATAAAACACAGTTTGCACAGAAATAGAAAGTGTCTCAATAGCAGTAGAGATGACTGAAATTCCTTGTTCAAAACAAATCTCTCTACTCAGCTTTACCTGTCCCTGCGGATTAGATTGCTTTTTGGCCCAGGTATTACAAGGTTGATAAGCACCCATTGCAATCTCAGTGTCTCTTGTGCCTTCCATGGAACGCTGATTTATGTTTGCAGACCCTATTATTACGTACTCATCATCAACTATCATCCCTTTGGAGTGGACGTAAACCATGAATCTTCGGCTTTTCTTGCTAAGTGTCTGGACACACCAAAAATAGAGGGACTTAAACGTCTATTGTGTCCAAATGAGTTTCTGGCACTAATCTCAGAAAACAACGCAATGTTTGAATCAACAGCCACTGCCATAAAGTTTCCAACTTGACAAAACACAAGGTTATAACATACAGGTATGAAAAGAGTGCCATTTTTCATTGTAAAAACAGAACTCCTTGAAGATGTCTTTACATTTTGCTCTTTTTTATCTCGAACTAGTACTGCAAATAATTGATAGCTCAAAATAATAATTTCCTGGAGGGATAAATATATACCTGTGGAGTGTTTGCAGCAGTGGGGCTTGACACATCTGGAGTTTCATATGGATCAGGGGCCTCACGATTGCCAAGACAGAAAAAGTTCAGAAAATCTTGTGGTGAGAATGCTTCCTCAAGGCCAACTTCTATTAAAGCCTTGTATATTGTCTGGTACATCATTTGCATAGTTTTATGCTGCAGCAGAGCATAATTTTCCAGTTAACTAATTTCTCTTATCGTCTTTTGGAACATAGTAGTGAATAGATGTATTCAGATCCACCATCATAGTAGTGAAACTTCAAATGAAGAAAGGGTACGTCCTTCAGGAAGGATTAACCATAGCTTTAAGTTACATTCAGGCTCACCTGCCAATATAGAATCCTTTGAGTAGCTGCACCAGTTGGAGCTCCTTCTGGCCACATTGGGATTATGATGTATGCAGCAAATCTTTCATGTGCTCTGATTTTATCAGCAATCTTTAGTGCAATTTCCATTGGAATCAAGTTATCAGCACCTGCAACGAATGGAAGAGAAAAGCTTTCTTTGGTTCAATACAATGATGGATATTTACATAATGTCTAGTTTAAACAAGAACAAAAATCTTTTATTGAATCTTTTCTTTTGGAAAAGAAGCACTCGAACTATGTTCTAGTATAGAAGCGAGTCAGGAAGCATAGATTTACAGCCATAGAAGCTAATGGGGAGTAAGCACTAAAGCTTATAGACTATTTCTTATTTAGCCTTTTGTTTCCTAATTGCTGTCATATCTTCTACATGTAAGAACTAAGTGTTAAGACCATTTTGTTAACAGAAGTGGAGAAACCATCAGATAAGATCTCAACCACAGGTTTTTCCAACTAGAAAGGATCAGAACCAGCTCTAATGCAAAGTTGAAGTAACACCTCTTAACAGGATCGTTGAAGAAACAAAAGGAGTTCATTACCTATATCTCTATGTGAACCCCAATTGTAGGAGGAACCAATGAAGTACTGGTTTTCTATATAAATGAAGTGGTGCGCAGATCGAATGGCCTTCACATATGCTGTATGTATACTCATGTCGATAAGTACATTTTTCCCGCAGGCAAGATGCTGTCACAAACAAAAATTTCATCAGCTTGAGCAAATATACAGTGTCTGAAATGCACTGATTCTCTTTAACAGAAACAACTTAAGTTACAAACTCTTCACTCACCTTGGCTGTGCCATCCTTTGGATCCTTAGGGAAGCCTTTAACAGAATTTGAATCAATTGATCGAAAAATCTGCAAGTTTGGAACCCCAGAAGGAAATGAATGCATTCCATTTGTAAGCCAGAACAAACAAGCTAACATCAAGGCAAATTCCAACTTTTCTCTGTTTTCCCAGCAGAATCAAGTAAAACTAAAACCAAAAAACTATCAGTATCACCCACACCTGAACATGCCAAGCTTCAGGGTCTTCTTCCTCACTAAGAACAGGAACATCAAGTAGACCTAAAACATCTGGAAGTCTTTCTAACTTGAGCAAAGAATCATCATATAACTTTTTAAACTTTTTAATCCCATGAGGTTTTGCAGCCTTGAGCCAGCGCTCCTCAAAATTGGTTAGAACATCATATGCTGCTGGGCCATCAATTTTGCAGTGCAAGTCATGCCAGGGTTCTCTTGGACAACCAGCATTACTGCCCTGCTTAGTCAAGTTTACATGATTACACGATTGATAAGAGGAGCAAGTACTTCAACTAGTTCCTAAAACTCTATCAATAAATATATCACTTTAATTACTGCTAAAATTTTGCAAATTACGTTACCAAACCTCATCTATATCGAAAAATATCACTTATGCTTCCTTTAAAAAGTGAATGTTGCAAATAAGAGTTTGTTTCTGATGCATATATATTTACAATTCCAAAGAACAAGTACGTAAAATTAAAAGCTTACAACGTAATTAGGATTGTGGTGGTCATCTTTATGCAATGTTTGAAGGGTCCTAAAAATGGGATGGTGTGGAGTGTCATATCTTCCATCACATAAATCAAGTCCACCGACAAAAGCTATGATTTTTCTTCTCTTGTTCCCAGCATCAGCATCTACAATAACAGTTTTTTGGTGATGTGTGTAGATAGTTCCAACTTCCTGGTGAATAAGAACAAGGAAACTTATAGTTCATACTCAACAAAATTGGAAGGAAAGCTTTGGGTGGATAATAAGCTGCATTGTTTTCATTAATAGTTTCAAAGAATGTTTTGCCTTTTAGCAGCACAGGAAATAGCAAGTTGGAGAGAAAGAACTATCTTCCTGACAGAAACTATTAACTGAAACATGATTTACAAGAACAGATAGTGCTTCCAAAGAAATGTCACTTTCTGTAAGAAGTAGAGAAAATAGTTACCCTTACACAAACTACATATATTGTTCTTTTTAACATGACAGGAAACAGAAAGTAGTAAACAGAAGTATTTTGATCACCCAAGAGGTAGCAACTGGTAAGCATTTGCTGATAAAGTTCAAGCAGAAATCAATGATGCTGGAGTTTTGGCAGAAAGGAAAGAACAATAGTAGTCAGAGCAGTAATAAGCCCATCCTACAAACTTGTGTTTCTACTAAAAAAGAATGTAGTGAAAGGTGAATAATGTGTAGCTTTTAGCACTCAATTGATAACCTGAGCGAAAAAACATAGATAATTCAGCCATGGATCTTTATATCTTATAACATTACTGCTTTCGTTACATCTTGTGAGGTCTTATTCATGAAATTGGTTTATGGAGGAAAAAATTTGAACACAGAACAAATTTTCTTTTCTGAAAAGATTATCACACCGTTTGCTTGGCCCAGCTATGTCTTTTTCCAGCAATGCGAGGACAAAGAAGCACTTTCACGGATGAACCCTTAAAGAACCGGCGTGTTTCTTCATCATGTGTTGCCATGAATCCATCCTGCATTAGTGATTGAAAAGAGGCCTCTGAGTGATATGTCTGAATCAGTAAATCGAAGCTCGTTTTCTAGATACAAGACATCAAAGTAACCCACTTTCAATCCACTGTACTTAAATATGGAAACAAGTATGCTTCTTACTGTTTTATATCCCAAAATGCTCCTAGAAGTAGGATCATCCCAAACAAGAAGCAGCACTCTTACTCCCTCCTGGGACTTGGACCTCAGAAGATCACCAAGGGTGACACCTGATGGATGACCGGCATCCCTGACCAATCTAACCTGGTGCCACACTGACCAACCAGTAATGTAAACCAGACGTTTAGCATGACGTATGGTGTCAAATATGTCGTACCAGCATTTTTCATGAACATAAGACATCCCAGTGTCAAGTTTTAAAGTTGGAAGGCACCCATCTGGAACATGTGCATCTTGATAAAGAGTCACTTTTCCACCCTTCCTAAGGGGAAAATATGTGTTTGGCACACCAGGAGAGTCAGGATCAGCATCTACCCCTAGATGGTAACTTCTCAAGCTCTCCATTGCAATGTACTGAATTGAAATTCTTAAGAGAGCTCCAGGCTTACATGGTTTTCCACTGGTGTTTAAGATAGGGTAGAATCCTTCTACTCTAGCACCGGAGTATATCTGTTCGACAGGAATTGCCACAAAGCCTATCAGTTGTGACCCCACAACATCGCTGTCCTTGACATCAAAGCGCACTTCAGCAGCATGATGAGCAACAAGAACATTAAAATGTTGCATCCAAATAGGATTTTCACTATTGCTGATCACAAATGTTCTCCCAGTTACAGAACCCCCAACAGAAATTGTAACATAAGGATCACTAGTGATCTTATGGATTATTTTCCCATCAACTTTTGCAGGGAAACTGATAAACATATCACCCAAGGTCTTGTGGAACATGTCCATGTTGGGAAGGTTCATGGCATCATAGACCCAGATATCCAAGACCCCATGTAAGAGCAAAACCTTCAAAGACACTTTATTACTCTGAAACAGTACAAGCTGCCTATTCTGATAATTCTGGCACCCATCAAACGAAACCGAATGGGAATGAGCAGAAGAAATATAATGTCCAGATGAATCAATGCGGTCCAAACATGGCTCTTTCCAATTGCTCGGAAAGGAGTTATTAGGACAACCATAAAACACTGGACTTTCATTCTGATAGTTGGAAGGAGAATCAGGCATTGACAGAACCGAAGGAGCTGTTGGAGATGCAGGCGCAGAAGGTTTGTCATGATCATCCGATTTCACATTACTTAAGTGATCATCTAAAGATGAGTGCAAATACGTTTCTGAATCGGAGTCAACATAAGGAATATCTTGTCTACGATGGCTGGCAAAACCATTACACCTGGAGGGCACTTGTGCCATGTTACTGCCATTAGATGGGTATTCTCGTGGTTGATGCTCATAAGGGTACTGGGATGTGGAATGTGAAGGTGAAGGATTGCCTTGAGAGTGTAAAGGGTCTGGGGGGTTTGTCATCGGAGTCAATGGCGGTGGCACCGCCGTATATCCACCTGGCGGGTATATATAAGGAGAAGGGTACATTTGGGGATAAACATATGCTTGTGGATACGTATAAGGTGAAGGGTACGTTTGGGGATAACCATATGCATAATTTGGATTTGAATAGGAAGGTGGATATGAATGATTCTGTGTAGGAGGAGGATTGTAATAGTAAGGGTATGGATATGGATTGTTATAAGGGAATGAAGATGATGAACCACGATTATCCATCTAACGATCAAACAGTAAATCCTTTTGATAGTTCTTATAATGGTAATGGAATGAAAGATTCGTACTCATCAATGAGACAGAACATGCGGCAAAGATAACAAAGACTGGTTCTTGCTGTCAAAAGTTCCCATCTTTCAAGGAATGGAAGAACAGTAAACCAAAAAGCACCGGACTTTCTGGGAAGCATCAAGACATCTTAGTGATTAGAACAAGATATGAAACAAATTTCACGAAGGCTTTGCAGATGAACAATCAAAAAGCTGTTACCTTTAGCAATTTCCTGAATGTAGAATGGATTCTGTTAAAACTTATCAATGAAGAACAAGAGAGAGAAATTTTCAGGACTTTTCAGGACTTCATCACCTTCCTTGTACCCGGATATAACGGTTTAATCCTTAATTTTTCCAAAAAAAACATTTGCGGTAACGCATTTGAATCACCTGAGAACGAATTTCAATCCAATTTAATTGGCATTTCTGATATTAAATATGAAATTAGGAATTACGTTGCATGAGCCAGATGGCAAGTTGATGGAGACGTACCCTTTTAGCTCTAACAAGGAAAGTTTAAGCTTCAAGCGGTTTTAAATCATTACACGTAGAACTTAACTGACGAAACATCTAAAGCAATCATTACACGCAGAACTTAACACTTAGGAAACATATAAAGTAACATGTTCTCTCCTCTGGTTTGTGCCTGGAACAATCAATAAGCTGGTTTTGGTTTTTTTTTCGCATCAAAGTTTAAAACTTTCAAGCTTAAATTGCTCTTATCGCAAGATTATTCCCAAGTTACAGCTATTGGACTTCTCACTTTATACTTTCCTGACACCCAAACAATGGACCCAAAAGAGGAGACCCCTCTTGTATCTTTTTGCACCAATCCGACAAAGTTCACACTGTAACTCAGTTTCTGTCCCAATTTACTAAACCTCAAAGTCTTAGGCTCTGGAGTGACAGATACGCCATCAGGCTCATCAACTTGTACCACGTAAGTACTTTTAGGCATCCCAACATTTGTCACGGTTCTCTTGTACTTAATGGTTGGTTTTTTAGCATTACCTGGAAGAATCACAGCAAAAGAAGGGTAATTCAAGTCACCAGGTTGGTGACGTTTTGGACAGTTGAAACTTTTTCTGGACACCAGAGCTACTTGGGAAGATGTATAGTTCAGGCTACACAAATAGCTGAGGTAGTTCTCTGTGGTAATGTCGTATATTAGACCAGGATCTGAAGCACTCTCGGGATCAACATGGCCTGAACCAACACCAAAAGCTGTTGCAGAAGCAGAACTGTTAGATCCAACATCTGAAATTGGAACATTTCTGTTGTCTAGGGTGTAACTTGTGGTCATCAATGCTGATTTTATTGCTGCTGGTGACCAATCTCTGTGTGCAGACTTGAGTAGTGAAGCTAAACCACTAACATGAGGGCAAGCCATGGAAGTTCCTGAAGCTATATTGAAGAGCACACTTCTTCTGTCACTCTTGAGCCTTGATGGGCTAGTAGCAGGTGGCCAAGCGGCTAGGATGTTGACCCCTGGTGCAGTAACATCTGGTTTGATCACTTCAGGACCTGGCAAACTGGGTCCTCTGGAAGAGAAAGCTGCCAACTTTGGTGCAGGATCACCATAAACTGTCCCTCTGAAGACAATTGAAACTGTTGCATTTCTGGTTGAGTTGAGATACAATTTGATAGCTTTTCCTGCTGAATATCCTACAGTGGTAGCTGCCAAAACATGGGGGTCTGCAATAAGTTCTTCACCTTCACGTTCAGAGTTAACCAGAATCATTCCTGCTCCTTTTGCCAATTTCACAACTTCTCCTTTCTGTGTTCGGCTGTTCAATCCTCTGTCACAAACAACAATTTTACCTTTGACAAGCTTTCTGTCAAGCGAACCAGTAACACAATACTGTGCTCTTTGAATGCCAGCAGTTTCTGCATACACGAGAGGCAATTGCTTGGTGGTCTTGCCGAAATTTAGAGATGATCCTGTCAACTTTACTCCATTGCCAAGCTCGACAGTTGTTGGAAAGCTTCGATCAGTATAGCTCGCGGCCACCGTCATGATCCACGGTGCAGTGTTGCCTACGGTGGAGCTAAATGGACCTGAATTCCCAGCGGAGCAAGATACAAACACTCCTCTGCTGATTGCCCCAAATGAAGCTATAGCGATACCGTCACTATAGTATGGCTTAGGAGTACCTCCCAGAGACAGGGACAACACATCGACCCCATCAGAAACAGCTTTGTCTATTGCAGCCAATAGATCAGTCTGGATGCAACCAGAGGACCAGCAAACTTTATAAGCTGCAATTCTAGCTGTGTACCTCATTCCTGAAGCTGAGCCATTTGCCACTCTGAAAAAGTTTGCTTTCTGTATAAGGTTGCCTCCTGCTGTTGAAGCTGTGTGAGTTCCATGGCCTTGTGCGTCTCTAGGAGATTTATAATCAACAGTTTCATTGATCTTCCCAAAAATGGCTTCATACCCTTTATAGAATGTTCTTGCACCAATGAGCTTCCTGTTACAATTTGCTGGAGTAAAACCTGTATCATTTTCGCAGGTTCCTTTCCATCTGGAGGGCACTGGTCCGATACCTGAATCATCGAAACTGACATGTTCGGGCCAGATTCCGGTGTCGAGAACGCCAATTATCACATCCGAATGCATGTTTTGAGAGGTCCAAAGTCCCTTTCCATTTTGTAGGCCAAGAAATTGCGGGGAGTGGGTGGTGTGGAGAGTGAGAATCTCATCAGGAATTGCAGCAAGAAAGCCATCAACTTTGCTCAAAGCATTCACTTGTTCATCTGATAGTTTTGCAGCAAAGCCTGAAATAACAGTTTTGTAAACGTAGAGAAGCTGAGGAGCGTTTGT
>JANKYE010000005.1:1717612-1734356 GCA_032467995.1 Erythroxylum dillonii | reverse complement strand
TCGACGCTACCGTCCTACAAAAGCATTCTTCAGTTATTTTGACAAGAAGAGAAATATAAGCAGTTCAGACCAAGCCATAAGGAAGCTAAAAGAAAACCCAAGAATATATAGGAAAATTATATATTTTCATGAGCTGCTTAACATGACTACCAAACCTTCAACTTCTAGTCTATTGGAATAATTGAAATAGGGTTCATATACGCATCAACAGAAAATGAATCACACATGTCAGAAACCTATTAATTGAAAGAGCAGGAGGAGTCTATAAAGACTCTGGTAGAAGTAGAACTCGCAATAAATTCAAAGAAATCCCATAAAAGAAATTGCAGGCAGAGGAGCACAGGGAATGAAAATGAACCCAGAATCGAAAAGGGTAAGATAGGCCCGGACCGGACACATTTAATATTAGCTAAAAATTATGTCAATCATCAAGGGGCCTAATCTTCTTGTTTCTTATGAAAAAGGACAAAAAGGCAAAAAAGAAAAGACCTAGCAAGTTAAAAACTTTAATGAGAGGTCATAATAGAAACGGAGGAACAAATGGAAGTGTCACCTATTGATTGACACATGTAACTCTTGCATTGACAGCAAATATCGGTTCCACTTTCCTTTGAGCATACACATTAGTAACGAATAAAATACATTATCAAATTCATAATCTATAAAAAAAATTGTGAATGCGACGAGACAATTTAAAGAGCTCGAAAAAACTGTATCCACTCTGTCAAATTAACTTGCTGGACCACAGTATAATGCTAGTCTATGGATTATGCTGAAACTTCGAATATATGTCTGTACATTTGCCTCTGCTTGTTAAATTAGTGACTCTGCACAAGAATCCAACTAAATAGCAAAGTCACTGTCCCATGTGGTACAGTGTTTGGTGCCACCAAAATGATTACGAAAACAAAAACTAAATGTTAAATGGGAACTAAAGACATAACAGATAAAGAGATAGAATAAGAGACTAAAGAAATCTTACTTGTTTCTTATTTTCTCAAAAAATAAAATTCTTACTTGTTTCTGATTGCGAGTGTATTTGGTAGAGAAACAACTCATCGTTATAAGCACTGTATACGAACAGCTCCCGACTTTCTATTCAAACAAACAATACAAAAAAAATCATATACCTTCAGACATATCCAAAATAAAGGAAATTGAAAGGTACGTACCTCGATTAAACTGAGATTGAAGGAGTCGTGAGCTTGAGGCTGGACGTTCGTGGATTCAGCTACTCTCGAGAAGGGGAAAAGTAAGAAGGAGAAGCAAATATTGGACGGTCGTAGACTCAGCTGCTCTGAGAAAGGCAAAAGCGAGAAGGCGATGCAAAGTACAAAGTAAGAAGGTGTTTGATTTTCAAGAAGAATGGGCCATTTAAATTTCAGAAGAATTAAAAATGTTTTGAGTAGAAATGGAACGCTCTGCGTAAAGAAGAATGAGCCATTAAACCATTATTCTCACAAGCATTAAATGCTTTGCGTAAACCGAAGTTCTAAAAGCATTAAATGTTGTGGTGAGAAGCTGACATGCATTAAATGATTTATAAAGTAGTGAAATGTTTTGGAGGGAAATGAACAATTTTAATAAAATTTGAATAGAAAATCAGGTGACATTTTGGCTAAAACCTAATCTAAAACTAATTAACTCAGCTTTAGTCAATCAGACTTCGGGTCAAAGTTAAACTTTTTTTTTTAATTTGAAAACATCAAGTTTGAATTACCTATTTAAATGGTTCAGTAGTTTAGAATCCAAATTTTTTAAAGAAAATCATCTTGTTTCAATTTTTAAATTAAAATATAAATAGTCGGATTTAATTCATATTTACCCAAATTTTAGATCGAGTCCGAACACGAGCAAAAATTTTTAGACTTATCTTGAACAAAAATAACTCATTGCCTATACTAATTTTCCTCCAATTAAATTAAACTTGACTGTGAAATGAAATTTTGTGTACCTCTATCGATGATTAAAAAATCTTACCGATTTAACATTAAAACCTTAAATTGTTTAATTTTTTAGTTCAGTTTTTAATTTTTGGTTCGATTTACTCTAATAATTTTGTTGTTAAAAACTGATTAATTAATCTATAAATTTTTGTAAATTAATAAGTTCTTATAAACTAAAATAAATCAATTAACTTTTATTTAACAATCTCTTTTTTTAATTAAATTTGAATTCTTTAACTAACGAAGACTAATATTTTTTAATTATATTTTAAATTATTTAATTTTTAGTAAATTTTATGATGTTTTAATGATAATATTAGGCTTTATATATCATAAATTTTTGTCAAATCAATTTAATCTCAGCACTTTAAAGTGATTTAAACATTGTATTATAGGCTTTCCGTATTTGCGCTATCACTTGTTTGCTTCATCTTCAAGGAAAAGGGCTGTCGAGGTCCAGAAATAGAAGGTGACATTATAGTTGGGACCATAGTCATCGGACGTGACAATAGTGAGTGCGTACTCTCAGAAGTCAGAATACTGGACCAAGATAACTTTTAGAAATAAAGTTGTCGTTTTATTTATGATATTACGGTTATATTTTAACTTTTTTTTTTGATAATTCAGAATAAATATTAATAATTTGATTTGATATAGAAATTTTAATAGGTCAGCAGGGCCGCCCAAGAGCTAGGATGATCCGTCACTCAACAGACTGAGATAAGTCAGCATGTGACTTAATCTATGACTCGACGGGTCACGTGCTGATCCTGCCATCCTGGCCCATCTTATATTTTTTAAAAATGTTAAAAATGACATCATTTTTTATAAAACAATAAAAGACATCATTTTTGAAGTAACAGTTAGGACACAAGCTGAGCTGGGCGTGACCTCTTTTGATTTGTGGCCTGGTCAACTCGGGCTAAATTAACATTCCTAATATTATACATAAACTTCCAAACTTTAAGTTAAAATGTGGATTAAGAGAAAGAGGATTTCTAATTTATGATCAAACGTACTCAATTTGAACTCAAATTTTAAAAAAACTTAACCTACTTTATTATATAAAGCTCTCGGTTTTGCAAGGGTTAAAAAAGGGTGATTAATATACACAATTTTTTTGATAATTTTATAAATAGGTTATTTATGTGACTCAAATATGTGAACTTTTGATCACAAATGAGCAATTTTATTAATTGCTTGAATGATCAATTTTATTAATTGCTTCAAGATTCACCGTTGCTTTCATTTTGAACTAATTTGATAAATTAATATTATTATAATTTAAAAATTAAAATTTTTAAATTAAAGTAAAATATTTTGTTTTTTAATAATTGAACTAGGTTAAAATTCACTTAGAAATTGAATAAACTCATTTAAACTAAAATGAAAATTCAAATTCAACAATTTAAAATTTATATATATATAATTTAAAATATAAACATTGATCGAGTGGCTTTCAAATTATGCATTGGACAAGACATGAGATAGTGGCTGCGTCCACTGAGGAAAGAAGTAGAAGCATGTGTGTTGTGTAATGATCATGACGCGTGCGAATAGATAAAATATTTTTGGTTAAATTAAAATTAAGTTTTAAATTTTAATTCCTTTTGATGTTTAATTATTTAAAAACATGTGAAGTGGACTCGGGCCATGCGTTCTTCTTTGAGATCTTGGGCCATGACTTGGATCAGTCCAAACATGGGCTTAATTCATGAGCTGTTACCGTTCCCATTGTCCGCTCAACATGGGCCTAAACAGCTTATTCCGTACTCAGAACCTTAAAATAATTAACATGACATGATAATTATAATATTATTAGTAAATAAAAATATTATAAATTTTATATTTAAAATAAAAAAAATCACTCAATAGATTTAAATATTTTCATGATAAATTAATTTTTTATAAGTTATTTTTAAAATGCATAATTTAAAGTAAATACAACGATGACATAATAAATTTTGTGTAATTTTAAGGATTTAATTTTATAATTTAATTAATAATTTTAAATTTGAAGAATATTTTCATTGGTTGGATAAAGGTTTGGACAAGTCTTACATCTTATTTTTATTCATAGTTAACTTGAATTTTTAGAAATATTGCTCAAATTTAATTTATAATTAATTAAACTAAACAATATCATTTTATTAAAATAGAGAACATTCTATAATTTAAAATTCAAATTAAATTTTAATTTATTGATAATGGCATAAGTTAATAATCCCTCTTAAATTTTAATTTTTTTATTATAGTTATTGTGAATTGATATTCCTATATAATTTTTGAGAGAAAAAGTATTAATTTAAATTGAAAATAATTATGTGATTCAAAGCAAATAGGGTTGAATTATTCTACAGTTCAAAATAAGTCAAAGTACCAAATTCATTATTTAAATATTATAATTTATTAAAATAGGTCATTTTGTTATAATGATTAGATATAGTATTCAATATTATTATATAAGAGTTAAAAATTATAAAAAATTTGAAGATCCACATTTATTGTAATAAACAATGTAAAGTAGAGAAATTAATCTCTAAAATATTATAAGAGGCAAAAAATATAGTATAAATCAATACTTTACGATAAGAAAGTCAATGTTTTAAAATTGTATACGAACTTAAATCGATAAAATAAGAAATTTAAGGTTTATAAGGTATTAAATTGCTATAAAATTGACAAAAGATTAAATAAAATTAAAAATTTTAAAATATAATTGAAAGAGATTGGCTTTATTTATTGAAAAATTTGAAGTTTAATTAAAATTTATTAAATATATTTTAATTTATAAGAATTAATTAATAATTTTTAATAAAAAATTGACAAAATAAAATAAATTAAAAAGCTAAAAACCGAATCAAAAAAGTTGGAATGAAACAACCAAATAGGCTGGATTTAAATCATTAAAAGTTTTATTTTATTATAAGTTTATTTTTTTAATTATCTTTTTAACGATGTAGGAAATAATAGTCAATTATAACATACACCGACCAAGTTACTTTCTCCATTGTCACTCTGCTAGCTTCAGGTGCAACTATGACGAACTCCAATCCTTTGGTCTGTACACAACGATTGGGCTTCTTACTGTGTAACGAGAGCTTTGCCAAGTGAGCGAACCTGACAATATCTGCGGGGTACTAGACATGGATCCTATCTTCACTTTAACCTTAAAACTTTGCTTCTGATAAGCGCGAGAGAAGGACAGAGTCATGGGTGTCACTGTTATTTCCACTCCCTTTGGAGCTTTAATGGTGGCATTGTAGACAGAAGAAGAAGTGCCCACGTTAGTCACTGTTCTTGTGAATACACCTACGGTGGGGTTCTGATCCTTTTTGATGCTAAGTTGCATGGTGGGGTAGTTCAGAGCATCGACTCCATGAACAGCGGGGAATGAAGAACAGTTTACAGATTTTGAACCCATCAAGACGGACAGAGACTTGCTGGGATAGCCTTCATGACATAGAAACTGAATGTAGGACATTGCGTCCATGTCGTAGACTAATCCGGGGTTTCTTGCTTTTGTCGGATTTAGCTGACCAGCTCCATAGGCAAACTCTGCTTCCATGATCGATCTCCTACTCAAACGTTTTGCTTCACACAGATTGAGGAAGACAAGTGTAAGATTGCATAGGATGTGCTAGGGTAACAACTTGATATGTTCGTGCAACTTGATATGTTTATGAACCTGTTGTGAGGATCGCAGATTTGATTGCTGCTGGTGTCCAGTTTGGATGGAATGACTTTACATAGGCAGCTGCTCCTGCAACATGTGGACAAGCCATGGAAGTACCTGACATGAGCGAGAATTTCGAGTACTGCGTGTCTCCTTTTCGTCCAGTGAGTGATCTAAGAGGAGTATAAGACGCCAAAATGTCAATGCCCGGTGCTGCAATATCAGGCTGTGACATTTTTTATCAGAGAACAGCTTTGGTTTAGCTGGAAAGTGAAAAGGTCTGCTCAACGGTACCTTAAGAATGCGTTCTGTTCCTGGATTTGGACCTCTAGATGAAAATGAAGCGATGAATGGAGCAGGGACCTTAACTTCTTGGGATCTGTATACTGCGGCTGCTGGTGATCTGCAAGAACATATGAAGATTCGATGTTTAGTTTTACATAGATTGCGAAGAGCATACACTGAAAATAGCAGAACAATCATTACCCTGTGGAGTGTATGTAATCGTTGATGGTTTCACCTATGGTGACGTTAACCATGGTTCCTGGTGCCATGAAAATTTGAGCAGTATCAAGAAACCTTCCACTCTCAACAATGGCTCCTACTCCTCCAATTCCTTTAACCACAGAATCAGCACCCCACGTTCCTAGTTTGCATTGAACAAGCTTTCCCTTCACCTTCTTGGGGTCCAATGACCCATCATCAAAACAATAGCTGTAATGACACATATCATCAAACACCTTGTGAACACTGCCTGGTTCATTCCACAAAGTGTGTTACTTACCTCGCAGACTCTTTACTCTCATTGTTTCGCGCTGCGTCGCCTCCGTTAATGAGTGGGTACAGTTTCTTCGTTTCAAAGATGTTCACTCCGCTCCCCTGTGCTCATCACATTCAAACTGTAGTTACTTACCTAATCGGTTAGCTTCACCGAGTACAAAAACGTTCGTGGACAGTACAAGTGATTGCTTACCCAAGTAGTCTTTCCATTACCCATCTCAATCTTGCTCCTGAACGCCCTGTCTATGCCACTAGCCGCCACTGTCAAGAGCCAAGGTGCATGATTCGACAGGCTACCGAAACTCGGCCCGTCGTTCCCGGCGGACGCCACAGTGATAATGCCATTTCTGGTGGCGTGAAATGCCCCTATAGCTAATGAATCCGACACATAATTGCCACTTGCACCGCCGATAGATATGGATATCACATCCACACCGTCATGTATGGCGGCTTCAAACGCAGCGAGTATGTCCATATCTGAGCAGCCTGAGTTAACCCAGCACACCTTGTACGCAGCTAATCGAGCCGATGGTACTGCACCGCGAGCATCACCTCTGGCCAGACCGAACAGGCTCGCATCTGAAACTAAATTCCCGGCCACCGTCGAAGATGTGTGCGTCCCATGGCCTTCTACGTCGGCCGGAGACAATACGTCATGAGGGTCAGGATTAGTTCCGTCCAGCTTGAAGTATCTAGCTCCGATGAGCTTGCTTTAACCCAGATAGGAGTTGGAAAAAAAAAAGAAAGAAAGAAAGAACACAGTGAAGTGAATTAAACCCATGTTTTTGTTCAATCAACTCTTGTCTGATTCATGGTCAAAGGAGAAGATCAGATCACGTACTTGTTGCATCCTGAGAAATTAGCGAATGGACCACAAGTGCCTTTCCATTTTTTGGGTGGAGGACCGAGGCCAGTGTCCCCGAAACTCTCAGATTGTGGAGTAACTCCTGACAAATCAATAATCACTAACAGGTTACATAACTTTTGTTCTTGTGAAAAGCTCAGCTGATCAATGGAAATTTATAGAACCTGTATCGAGTAGACCAACAACAATGTTTCTCTCCACCTTCAGGTTCCTTTTTGTATTGTTGGGAAGCCCGACAAAATCCCATGATTTAGTTGTATGAAGCTTGTGGTATCGGTTTGGAAACACAGAAAGAACACTGTCCAAGCCTGAACATTCAGACAACAACCTCGTGACTGTCTTCCCAAATTTGGAATCCATAACATGTATGCAAATTCTTGCAGATACCTGACAACTGATCAGCTTCAGCTTTTGATAGTTTCGCAGCAAAGGCATTAAAGCTCTTTGTATAGCTGTATACAATGGACTCTTCAGCATCCTGATCGCTGCATAATCACATTACAAGTGATAAGATAAATGAAAATTTAAAGCTGACGACGAGTTAACTCCAAAAACCCGTTTGCAGTTCGGATCACAGGCTGCAACTCGCCTACATGAAGCTGGAAGCCTGGAATTGCTATTAATCACCAGTCAATCATACGGGGTTGAATTCATTCATTCATTCCAGGACCTTCATTGGCAGCTAAATATAACAGACGAAGAGAAGATAGTTGAATAAACGTAGTACCTACCTCGATTTTACTGAGGAGAGGATGTTAATGTGTGTGTCTACTGCAGAAACGTAATTCCCTGTGTGATCTCCAAGATATACAATGTAGAAATCCTGTTTCATTGGAAAACTATTCAGGATTATTGCCTGGAAAATGTCTAATTCTTAGATAGTCAGGATCTACAAGTCCTGAGTAAGAGTAAGTCCACCTTCTTCTGTTCGTCTTCACTTGTAGTAAGAACACTGATCATCAGGAAAATTGACAGAATAAGCAAAATAGAGAAAGAACTGAGAAATCCACCCCTCGACATGATCTTAGCTTTGGATTGAGATAAAACCGGGATTGTTCTTCAGGTATTGTATATGTGTATTAATAACAATCGGATCACAATCTTTGGAAGGGATAAGAACAAGAAACGTTTACTTAACTTTTCTTCGGTGCAATTGGTTGGAGAACCTTAAAAGAAAGATAACTAAGTTCTGGTCACATTCACTGGTTAATCAATGTTCAAAGCTCATGATTGCTTCCTAAGAACATTTTGTTAAGATTGTTTCCAATATATGTCCGATCTTCCAGAACTATTTCATAATTTGTATTTAATAATATAAATTTATAACTCATCATTAAAATCTTAAGAAAAATAGAAATTCTTCTTTTTAATTTTGTTTTATCCTTATTTCAACAATCATTAATTTGTTTCCATATTTCTACCTATCTCACTTGATCTTGTATTCAACCCAATTTATAAATTAATTATAATTTCTCAATTCATTAAGTAATACATTTAAAATATATAATTTAATTCTCTGATCTTGGGTATTAAAAATTTATTAACCACAGAGTGAAACGTGAAAGTTAGGCATGTTTCTCGAGAGATCAATAGAGCTGCGGATTGGTTAGCTAATTTTGCCAATTCTCTTAAACTTGGCATTCATTTGTTTCAAAACTCGTTTGTAGGTTTTCTTTCTATCTTTTTAGAGGATGTCTCAAGAGTCTCCTTTCTCGGTATAGCGTCTTAATGTTTCGTTTAATTATTTTTTTGATAAAAAAAGTATAATGATTATATATGTATGTATGCATATATGTGTACCACTTTAAGATTGCAAGCCTATAGTCACTAATTTTTGTGCTTGAGAACACATTTCAAAGTGGTAATCGATTATCTATGCAACAATTACCAAAGTCACATGCTGTAATGGAGATAATGTGAGTTAGTGGAAATTGATCCAACATAAAAAGACAACACCTTCTTGGACAAGATCAAAACGACCGTTCTCAATGGTTTGTTTGGAAACCAAGAAACAGTAACATCAAGAAAGCCTGTGTTTTACTTGAATTCCAATTCAAGTAAGTCAAAAATATCCAATGGCTAAGAATGGTCTTGGAAGTAACTTAAAAGTTTCCAAAAGAAGTAGTTTAATGGCTTGGGTTCGATTACAGAAGGCCCCTTCTTACCATCTTGTAGGAAAATAACACCGTACCTGTACTCTTTTTAGACACAAGGTTTAGTCTTTAATCCTAAACTTGGCATGATTGAAACCTAAGTATACGAATATGAAAAAGCAAGGACTTAGGGTTGTATGCTTCTTTTGAACCCTATAAAGTTAGTTAATCGATATGGTAATCAAAGAAGGTAAGTTAAAGAATAGCCATGGATTAGATTGGGATTAGGTTGCACCCAACTAAGTAGGCGGTCCATAGAGTTATTTTAAGATGATGTTATGTTCATTTAATTCCTTAAAATGATATTATTTTAATGTAAATAAATTTTTTATTAGTTAGGAGTAAGGTACTATTAGACCTCTCTAGATTTTGAGTGTTATTGTTACAAAATAATATTATCTTAATTTTAATTATTTAAATAAAATAGAACAATTTATTTTAAAATAATTATATTTGATTTTTTTTAATATAACTCGAGCATGATCGAACCGAAAATTTATGTTTAAACTTGGGCTTGACCCAAAGTTTGATAACGTTTATGTTAATATATTTAATTTAAAATTTCAAAACGATATTGTTTTATTCAATAAATTAGGACTTTGGGTCTGGCTGTCTGAACTCAAAACTAAACACAATTTGAAGTCTAAATATTTTTAAAAGTCTAAATAAAACTTTTATATAAATTATAATATAAGTAAACTAATATAGAAAATAAATATTAAAATAAAAAAAGTCAAACAATATTATATAAATTTCAAAATTAATATCCATATTGAGTAAATAGTTAAATACATAATAAATGGGAAGATGAGATTGTGAGAATTATGTGTAAAACATAAAAAAAAAATGGACTAAAAGAAACTCATTAATTGATCTGAAAAATTTACCCGAAAAAGCGTTTTTTTCGAGAAACTACAAATTTGAGCTTTTTAAAAAGTTATATTTTGACTACTAAAGAAACCATATCTATTAAAAAACACTCTCTTATTTTACAATCAAATACCTATTTTCTTAAAAACAAAATTGTAATAAAAAATATTTATTAACTTTTCAAAAGTACTAAAATTCGGTTAACTCAAGTTGAGCTTTATTGATCAGGACTGGTCAGCCATTGTCAATATTAAGCCGAATCGGAAATCTTGAAATCCGATCAAGGTCGAGTCCAAATTCTTAAAAAAAAAAGTTCTTAGGCTCTTGGGCTGGGCTCAGCCCAATCAAATGCCATCCCTGATCACGTATGAGGCCTTCTGAGTGTTTTGTCCCAACTCCCAGTACAATTGAGTGAACTACGACTATCATCAGGATCTTGCTATGCCTTTCGGTTGGCTTCAGGTCTGTATCATAAACGTTTCGTCAACAAAAGCGATCCTATCCATTCAACTTTGCATAACTTGGTTGAATAGTTAATGGACGGTCAGATTCCGTACCAGCAAAAGACAAGAGAAGTGACTTCTTGCACGAAACGTGGGTGGCTTGCCTTTGTTCCCTGCTTAAAGACTCAGGAGTGGTATGGATATTGGTCGAACACTTGTATCCTAACCTTTCAATTTCAAAGCAATTAATTAAATTCAGATTTATCTAAAATAAATTGTCCTGCAAAATATACCAAACTCAATTACGAGAAAGCAGTTCGTAAACGCCGAACACTAAACATTTTCAATATCTTTAGTACCTCCAAGAAACGAGCTGTAGTTACTTGTCCTTGTCCTTGTCCAGACATCTAAGCCGAATCCTGGACAATCACGTGGATAAAGCATGAACGTGCGTATACCAATTTCTATCTGGCTTCTTACAATGAAATGAAAAAAAAAAAAAAGGAATAAAAGAAAAACATGTGCACTTTCTCGTTCAGAGATCTCAAACCCCAGTCTGCTTTATTTCTTACATGCTCTTCCGTAAAGCCCGTCTCTGCGCCTACTATTTCGACCTCTGTAATGGCGGCAGACGATCTCTCCTCTCCCCTTCTCATCTCCGATGAACCCCAGATTGTGCTCGACGTTCACGACGGCGGCGACGACGACGACTCCTCTTCTCGACGATCGTCTTCGACCCTATCCAACGGTATCCGCCTCAACAATCATAATTGTCAAGATAAATATAGCGTTGACTCCTCAAAGAACCCTTTTGAGTTTATTGGGTCGGAAGGGCTTTCCGTGCCTCCATCGTGCACGGTGGATCCGTTTCGCAATGGGACGCCGTATGTTAATGGGGTTTATGAGGTGATTAAGATTGTGGTGTGTTTACCGGTTGCGGTTGTGAGGCTGGTCCTCTTTGGAATTTGTTTGGTGGTGGGGTTTGTTGCAACCAAATTTGCTCTTCAGGGTTGGAAGGATAAGCATAATCCAATGCCCAAATGGCGTTCGAGGCTTATGTGGATTACTAGGTTTTGTGCTCGTTTTATTCTCTTCTCTTTTGGGTAAAGCTTCTTCCCTTTCACTGTTTTCATTGCTATGCTGGATTTTGCAATTGAATTTGTATTGAAGTTGGAGAAAGTTAGCAAAAATTTCATGGTTCTTTGGTCGTCTTTCCTTTTATATGGTTGCAGTTACCAATGGATAAAAAGAAAAGGGAAGCCTGCTCCTCGGGAGATTGCTCCAATTGTTGTATCAAATCACATATCTTATATCGATCCTATATTCTACTTTTACGAATTATTCCCTACTATTGTTGCTGCCGAGTCCCATGATTCAATCCCTTTTGTTGGAACTATTATAAGAGCAATGCAGGTATTTTTGTTAACCGGAGTCTTTTACTGTTTTCTCTTCACGAGTTCTTGGTGATAAAAATGGTTTTGTTTTTTTCCCATGCGTGGCAGGTTATATATGTTGATCGGTTTTCACCTTCATCAAGGAAGAATGCTGTAAACGAAATAAAGGTAGGAACTTTCTGTAATTTTTATCTTTATGCTTTTCTACTTTACTAGTAACGATATATATTGTTTACGCATAAGCTACACTATTGTATATTTGCTGTAATCGTGCCGAATGTTGTGGTACCTGCTATCTGAAAGTGCTGCATGTACCTGCACTGTGCATTTTCACTCATTCCCAACTGGTTTTTATTACTTGAATTTTCTCTATATCAAATGCTCCTCCACAATCCTGTTCTGTTACATAGCAAGAGAGATGATTTTTATATAAATTTATAAGCTATTTGATACAGAAATGTGCTTTCGAGGATCTGAATACAGAGAAAGGCTTCTTGCGACAGATTTCCACGTTTACTACTCTTTCCTGAGGGAACAACAACAAACGGAAGGGTGCTTACTTCATTCCAACTTGGTGCATTCATCCCAGGCTATCCAATCCAACCAGTTGTCGTTCGTTATCCGCATATTCACTTTGATCAATCATGGTAAAGTTTGGCTTGTCATATGAAATTTCATTTAGGTTGTTTTCTTTACTTTTTTACTCGGTGATATTTACTTTCACTTACCATTTTGTTAGGGGCAATATTTCTCTGGGAAAGCTCATGTTTAGAATGTTCACACAGTTCCACAATTTTATGGAGGTATGTTCCGATGATCAATGACTTTGATCTTTTGTTGCCATACAAACAGATAATGCAAAGCTTAGTTGATGAAGAATGTTAACAATGTGTTAATAGTTTATTTTTTCTTTTTAGACAACAAAAATAATTCTTCTTTATTTTTTCCTTTTTAGCTTTTCCTTTTTAGCTAAGGTTTTAATTCTAGGAAACAATAATAAGAATCTTTGTTAAATAAGAACCTTTCAATAAAGCAAGTTTTGAAATTTCCCTACAAGCTTTGAGTTTTTAACTATCTGTGGTTCTTTCTTCTGAGAGTGATCTTTAGACCCTATGAGCAGTTCTTGATTTCCTAACCTTGGAGTGATTCTTAGAACTACCCAGTGTTTGTTTCATTAAATGAAATTCCAACTATTTTCCAGCCTAAGTTTCCAACAATCCAATTCTGAAGTTCGACTGCTGTTGCTAAAATTTCAGACCTGAAATTTGAATTTTCAGCATCCTAACAACACCCAAAAGCCCAGATTTCTAGTTTCTGTGATTTTTAGCTACTAATTTGATATCTCTTCTATTCGATCTAATCATTAATCATTTGAAATTTATTGTGCTTTCATCAGGTAGAGTATCTACCCATAGTCTCCCCTCTTGATGACTGCAAAGATGACCCTGCTGTTTTTGCTCAAAGGGTGAGGAATTAATTTGAGTTCATTTATTAAGTTGAAAATTTCATTTCTTCACTGCATTTTCTTGACTTTCAAGTTCAAACTCCGCGTTTTCTATCTTGGTTCACTATTTCACATGTTGGCTATGATGAGTTTTCCTCATCACATTTCTTTATTCCATTTGTGAGTGATAGATTGATATAATATGACTCTATGCAGACTGGTCGTGCTATTGCTAGTGCACTTAATGTTGTTCAAACTTCACATTCCTATGGAGACGTTTTGCTGCTTATAAAAGCATTAGACTGTAGAAAGGTAAGACTGCTTCATCCAAATCTTACTGTTTTCGAGCTATCCTGATTTTTAAACTAGTCTTTGTGGAAAAATCATGGCTGACATGTGCATTGGTGTTTAAGTGTGTTTCAATTTATAAATTCTTGATTGATTACTTCTCATGGAAGTGTATTGAACTTTAAAACCGCACTCTGAGAGATGAAGCATCTTTAGGAGAAAAGTTATCTTTGTCAACTTTATTTTGATATTGGTACATAGCTATGTGGATTAGGTCAACTTGTCTTTGTCTTAGCCATGCGTTGTTACCCTGACTTTCAGTCACTTTGAACTTTATAGATGTATTGTAAGCAAATAATTTCTAACACTCCGCAAGGATGGTTGCAAATAGGTCTGTGCTGAATGAAATATGGGATTGACTGTAGTGGTTCTATTGAAGTCTCTGGACGTAGATGTTTAATATATTATAGGTTCTTTGCTCACTTAAGTGAAATTGGAATTTACATGGTTGTTAGAGCAATAAATCACATTCATTCAGCAGTAATGCCTCATTCTCCTCAATGAAAATAACTTTGCAGGAGAATCCCTCAAGTTTTATGGTTGAAATGGCTAAGGTGGAAGAGGTATGTTTCTAAATTGAAATGCTTTGCGTGTGTTTGTACACCTGGATGTGTGTTTCTGTCTCTGTGTCTGTATGTGGTAGAGAGAGAGTGCTGTGTGATAGTGACATATGACTAGATGTTACTGTGTTTTATATAAGACCATGATGAGGTTGTTTTTCCATGCCAGCTATTCCACATCAACAGCTTGGAAGCTGTGGATTTCTTGGACAGGTTTCTCTCTATGAATCCAGATTACAGGTACATGAATAAAAGGAAGTTTTGGCTTTTCATTTATCTGGACAGCTTTTAGCAATTTGTGGTTATCATGTTTATCCCTCTAGTGAAGCGCTAGTGGCAAATCCTATAACGAAATTGTAATTCTTGGTGTAAAGTTCTTAATTTGCTCGTTTTCAGTTTGTGGTTTTAAAATAATTATAAAAGCAATGGTTATGACTTATTTCTTCTATGCACAGTGGTCGAGTTAGATATGGCAACTTTTTAAGGGCTCTGAAACTGAGGCCTTGCCGCCTTTCAGAGGAGGTTAGTTATTTCAGGAAATGTTGATCTTCTGCTTGGATCTACTCTCTCCCATTTTACCTTTATGGTTTTGCTGACATGTACTGTATCTTATTACTTCCTTTGCAATAGGATGATGAACAGTTCAAGTTCAATCTTTTACATTTTTTTTGTGTTTTGCAGGTTTTCAGGTTCATTGATGTGGAGAGGAGTGGAACAATCACATTCAAGCAAGTAATCATCTTTCTACCCTCTGAATATAGATCCACAAATGCCTGCTTAAATCTTCTGTGGACTTGCTTGCATATGTGTGCTTACTCAACCTGTATGTTATGCTTTTGGTACCGCATACAAGGAATTCATGCTTCGTATAGATTTTGGTTGGTGTCCTTTTACCATGGACGTTGGCAAGCTTTAGACCTTGTTTATTCCTTGCAGTTCCTATATGGATCAGCACATGTCATGAACCTGCCGCCATTCTTACAAGCCTGTGAACTAGCATTCCGTAAATGCAGTACCCGGGAGCATTATCAAATTTCAGAACAAGAAGTAAGTTCTCTCCCCCTTTTGATATTTATAGTTTGACGTTTGTTTATGAGTTTTGACTTTCATTCTTGTTTGCTATTTGCTTTTACATCAGTTCGGGGACGCCCTTAGACTATCAATTCCGGACTTGGATAAGCATGAGGTAACCGATCTTTGCCTGTGTTTTATATCCTTCAGGTCATCACATCAATCTGTGGAGAAACATATTTTTAGTTTGTGTATAACATAAGCTAATTTGTCCAATACACTTCAATGTGTTGTATGACGGGGAATAGACCAATAAGTATTATTAGTTTAGCTGGTGGTGATTGGGTCATTGATTATGTAAGGTTTTTGGCCTAATCACAGAAAGGGACGTATGAACAGCAAATCTGAACCAAACCCTCATTTGTTTACTCTCAGGTGCACGAGCTCTTCAATATGTTTGACGGTGACGGTGACGGAAGCGTTGGCAAGGATAATTTTGTATATTGCCTGAGAAAGAACCCTCTGTTAATAGCACTGTTTTCAGCTTTGTTGCAAAAGGACTCATCATAAGACCCAAGCTGGTGAATACATACAATTTGATGAAGGAAGGTTGTATGATTGTGAGTGGTTCTTGTGCATACTCAGGGACTGGTGTTGTTTGTACAAGCATGTTCCTCCTGAAAGTTGGTTTTCTAACTCAGAGAGAAATAGATTGATCAAGAGCGGTAAAAGGGTTTTCGTTTTTGACATTACCGCTTTGATATTTGACAGTGAGCTCATTTTGTAACAATGGTTTTACCATTATTAGTCTTCCATATTAATCTAATCATAGAAAAATGGTTCCTCAAGTACAAGTTGTCTTCAGCTTTCTTGGTTTTGAAAATTTGAGCTTTCAATTAGCCATTAAGTGAAATTAGGAATTTACCAAGTAAACACTCAATCCAAGTACATGTAATGGCTTTTTCAGTTAATATTGATCAATCTGGTCAGAATTATAGTTTTTTTTAAATATAATTAAATTGAAAAATATTTTTATTTAAAATAATAATAATTTGTATATAAAAATATGATAAAACTGTTAATAAATAATAAGGACATGAATAAAACCGTATCAAATAAAGTTTTTATGTTATTCAGACATGCAAAGTGGTTATAAATTATTTAACTAATTATATTAGTTTATTATCATCATATTTAATGTTTTAAATTTTAAATATTTATATTAGTAATATATATTTATTAAAATGTACATAT
>JANKYE010000005.1:1674610-1688119 GCA_032467995.1 Erythroxylum dillonii | reverse complement strand
AAGAATTTAATTTAATTGAAAATTAATAAAATTCAAAGTCATTGAATTTTATTTGGAAAATAAAGCTGTTTTTATTTTAAATTTATGAAAATTTAAATAATTTGAGATGATTTAATTTTTATTATCTTTAATTATTATTTTTTAAATACATATTAAATAAATTGTTAAATTGTAACAAAATCAACTTGGGCTATGCTTATAAAGTTACCTATTTTTAGGTCCGACCAATTTTCATATCTAAAGTTGACGGTACAACCCATACTTATAATTACTATTAAAGTATAGTGTTGGGATCCAGATTGGATCTTGAAAACGACGTGCCGTTCTTTGCCTCCGATATTATGAAAAAGTAAAATTAAAAAAATTGACGATAACAAGCAAACTCCCGAAGATAACCGCAAAAAGTTCTTATCAGCAGCATCAGCCAGTTCTCTCCCGTGTCTGCGACAGAGAAAGAAAGAAGAGAGACTGAGGAGAGAAGTGAGAGTGGTACAGAATCGAAAGAGATCTCCGGTTGCTTTCTTTCCTTGTCTTCTCAGTGAGAAAATGTTATAGAAAATGGTGGACTCTCGCTTCGATTACACGCATTAGGCGTTTTCTTTTTGATTTCGCCAAGATCTCTTCTCAATTCCACTCGTAATTCTTGTATTCTATCTTCCTATGATTTCTTTTGTTCGTTTCAGTTTGTTTCTTTTTTCTGGATTTTTTTTTATTTCGGCTTCGTTTTTTTGCAGGTTTTGATTGGCAATGGCGTTGATGAAGGGATTATCTGATGCGAGCGTCCAAAAGTATCGGCCCGGTGGATCTCGATTTCCTGTCACTTTCGTCATTGTTTTGTTACTTCTCGCGCCGTTTGTTTTCTTTGCTTGTTGGAGTGTGTATTCTACCGCTTCGATGGGTTAGTTCTTAGATTTCATGTCTCTGTCAACTATTTCAATTTAGTGTTATTAGTTTCCGTTTGATGAAAGCTGAATCAGATAAGAAATGGAAACACGAAGTTATTTGTTTAACAAATTTTTATTGCCGTGGTGGGTGACATGGCATTTGGTGAGGTGGTTATTGCTACTGTTGATTTTGGGAGAGGAGGCTATTTGTATATTCCTTTTGAGAAGAGTTTTAGTTGTGAACGTATAATAATTTGATAGAAGAATTGAGCAGGTGTTCTAGGGATATTTTTGTAGAAGAGAATAGGTGAATTTATGGAAACAGAATGTGTATTGATTCTTAACTTTGGGGTTTGCAAGTTCTGCTTTTTATACATTTTTGTTTACGGGCTCAAATGTGCTTTGCGGACGTGACCTATTTCTATGTTCGCATAGGGGAATATGTTGGAAAAATTCTGGATTGATTCTTCAATTTGGGGCTTGCAAGTTCTGCTTGTTATGCATCTTTGTTTACGGGCTCAACTGTGCT
The DNA here is from genome assembly GCA_032467995.1 of Erythroxylum dillonii. NCBI lineage: Eukaryota > Viridiplantae > Streptophyta > Magnoliopsida > Malpighiales > Erythroxylaceae > Erythroxylum > Erythroxylum dillonii. The sequence continues at coordinate 1,686,706 of JANKYE010000005.1, read as the reverse complement.
TTGCGGAGGTGACCTATTTCTATGTCCGCATAGGGGAATATGTCTGTAAAATTATGGACTTCTGCTTGCTTTGTGAAAATAATTTATAAATTTTGGAGACTATCAGTGGGCACCCGTGCACTGTCAATTAGTCTGATGTTGATGTTCACCAATATATAAACATATATACATATATGTATTGTTAATATTCCTGACCTTTTATTTTTGTTGAATCTGGGTGGTGGTTTCTGAAATGATGACTGTCTAGTGCGAATGAAGCCTTGTTTTAAAATTTGTGGCAGTGTGCTATAGCTGTATGTATGTGTGTGTGTGTATATATATATATATATATATGAACTTGAATTAGTCAGTACTAATTATCCTGCTTATGCCAGTTTGTTGTCTTCATAATTCTTTCTCCGTAAACATTTCATAATTATGCTATCTTCCTGAACGTTTATTACATCAGATAATTTGATGAATATTTTAATATTTTTGATTTACCTTGCTTTTCCACAGTCTGTAGGTTGGCTCAAATATTTTGACAGTGTTTTTGGACAGTTACATTCTGTACTTTTTATGTTATCAATGTTGTATTCTAATTGTCTTTGAGTCTTGTCTCTAAATTTGGAACTCTTTTGTGCAGTACAAACCAATAGGATAGCTGGTTTCAACAATCAGGTATCTTTTTCTTAACCTTCCTGTTCTTCCTCGTCTTTTGTCATGGAAAATGAATTCTTTGTCTTCTTGTTTAGTTTAAGTCTGGAATATTGGCTGAATGCACAGGGCTTGGGTTGGAGAGAGCAGCTGGCTCTACAACATGCTAAATCCCTTTTCTCGAAAGAGGCAAGTTTTTGTTGATGATAGTTACTTAAACTGTCTGCACCTAATTGGCTTAATTCATGATACAGAGCATTTAGGTATGCTTTCTAGTTGCATGACACCTTTACTATGACAATCTTTTAGGTTATTGATGTTATAGTTGCCAGCACAGCGGATTTGGGACCTTTAAGTCTTGATTCCTTTAGGAAAAACAACTTGTCTGCTTCTTGGAAGGTTATTTCCGAAGGAACTTTAAGTGACAATAATGTAATTCCTGAGGTAAGATGACTCCCATGTCTTCCTATGTTTACTTGTGGAATTTGTCCCTAGTCACAGTTGCTTATCAAATTTATTTATTTTTTGAATTCTTATGTATGTTTCAGCCCAAGAAAACAGATATGGTCATAAAGCAAGAAGGATCTAAGAGAAAAAATGATGAATTTTCTGGTATTTATATTCTTTTGGCTTGGTATTGCATATGATTCTTGTTTGTCGACTGATATGCTCTCTTTGTCCTTGTAGACGATCATTTTCAATCCACTGACACTCCTGCAAAACTTGCTCGAAGGGTAATTGCTGTCTTTATCCTGAAAAACTACTTGTAAACTAGGATCCTGGAGATGCCATCTTTCATTTTCTCTATACGGTATTATAAATATCTAATCTGATGTACCTGTTGTTTCCTTGAGACATCATGCAGCAATTGAGAGAAAAAAGACGTGAAAAGCGTGCAGCAGACCTGGTGCGGCAAGACTATGAAGTAATAGTAAAACTTGAAAATGCAGCCATTGAACGTTCTAAATCAGTTGATTCTTCAATTCTTGGCAAATATAATATATGGAGAAAAGAAAATGAGAATGAGAATGCTGATTCAACAGTACGCTTAATACGGGACCAGATGATTATGGCTAGGGTATACATAGGTATTGCTAAGATGAAGAACAAACTAGACTTGCAACAAGAACTTCAGATTCGGCTCAAAGAGAGTCAGCGCACCCTAGGAGAGGCATCGACTGATTCCGATCTGCATAACAGGTAGCAGAATTATGGACTTTACTGTCTGTCAAGTTGTATTCGCTGATTTCTTGATTCCTTATTGATGGTTATGGAAATTTCCTGAACTTAATTTACATATGTAATTACTGCTTAGTGCTCCTGAGAAAATTAAAGCTATGGGCCAAGTTTTATCAAAAGCAAGAGAACAATTATATGATTGCAAGTTGGTAACCGGGAAGCTTAGAGCAATGCTTCAAACAGCAGATGAGCAAGTAAGGAGTTTGAAAAAGCAGAGTGCATTCCTGAGTCAGTTAGCAGCAAAAACGATTCCAAATGGAATTCATTGCTTGTCAATGCGCCTGACAATAGATTACTATCTCCTTCCTCCAGAGAAGAGAAAATTCCCTAGGAGTGAGAATTTGGAAAACTCAAATCTTTATCATTACGCACTCTTCTCTGACAATGTCTTGGCTGCCTCAGTTGTTGTCAACTCAACTGTCATGAATGCCAAGGTGATCCAGTCTTAATTGTTTCTTAAATCCAAAATTGATTTTCCATGTTTCTCATTTATACGTCTTGGTGTTTTCCCAGGATCCTTCCAAACACGTGTTCCATCTTGTTACTGATAAACTCAACTTTGGAGCTATGAGCATGTGGTTTCTTTTAAATCCTCCTGGAAAAGCCACTATTCATGTTGAAAATGTTGATGAATTTAAGTGGCTTAATTCGTCCTACTGCCCGGTTCTGCGGCAACTCGAGTCTGCTGCAATGAAAGAATATTACTTCAAGGCAAACCATCCAGCTTCTCTTTCAACTGGCTCTTCAAATCTGAAGTATCGGAACCCGAAGTATCTTTCAATGCTTAACCACTTAAGATTCTACCTGCCACAGGTCTATCCCAAGCTGGATAAGATTCTGTTTCTTGATGATGACATTGTTGTCCAGAAAGATTTGACCAGATTGTGGTCTATACATCTACGCGGGAAAGTCAACGGGGCTGTGGAAACTTGTGGTGAAAGCTTTCATCGGTTTGATAAGTACCTAAACTTTTCAAATCCGCACATTGCAAGAAACTTTGATCCAAATGCTTGTGGTTGGGCATATGGGATGAATGTTTTTGATCTCAAGGAGTGGAAAAAAAAGGATATTACTGGTATATATCACAAGTGGCAAAACATGGTAAGCTTCTAATGAAAGTAATTCCTGTCTTGCTGCCTTAAATACAGTGGCTATTTGTTTCTTATCTGAACTAATTACCGAAACTCTTCGAGTGTTATTCCAGTAAGTGCACTCTCCTACTGTTCTGAATTTCCTTCATTTATTTTCTTTTTCTGTCAACAGAATGAAGACAGGATTCTCTGGAAGCTTGGAACTCTACCACCGGGGTTGCTTACATTTTACAATTTGACACATCCACTTGAGAAGTCATGGCATGTACTTGGTCTCGGTTATAATCCCAGTCTTGATAAATCAGAGATTGAAAATGCAGCAGTCGTCCACTATAATGGCAACATGAAGCCATGGCTGGAGTTGTCAATGACTAAATATCGATCATACTGGTCCAAGTATATTAAGTATGATCATCCGTACATTCGCAACTGCAAGCTAAGTGAATGAAGCTGATGAATGCTGTAAAGTACAGCAAATCCCACTCATGCGCCCCTCAATCTCTCTTTATAGTCTGACTATGCAATTGAAGGTTCAGTTCTTAATTGGTTTAGTACATGTGAAGGAATGTGGTTAAATTTTCTGTGCTGCATATCCTTCTACTGTTTCCACATTGTTCATTATTCTGTGTAATTCCTTCAATTTGTTTCACTCATCCTTCAACAAATCTAGGTAATATGTTCCAATGCATTGTTAAACTGTAAAAATCCTAAGCTGCAGAGGATGCCTAGGGTTATGGACAGGTCTTCTATAGAGCAATTTTAGTTTGGGTAGATGAAGTATAGATCAAACCCAGTTTCTGTATTCTTTCAACTGTTACTGAACTGATGTATCTGTTGTTCCGTTACAAAATTTTTCAGGTTAAAATCGATTGTTGTCCCTGAACGCTGAAGTTTGATCAACATTCTTGTCTCCTTGGTTTGGTTGATTTTATCCCTCAAGTATTCGTATGACTGTTAAATGAGTCTTATAATAGTAACTCTTAATTCATCAGACCCGAATTTGATCGTACCAGCTAAAACAAGTTGAGTGCATCAGGATAGGGACAGTGAACTGCATCTCAGCAGCTAGAACAGGACAGGTTTTAGTTTTGCAGTAGACTCAAGTCAAAAAGGATTCGATAATTGCTTGTCAGGGTAGATGTTGGACCCTTAAGTCTAAATCGTGGAATCGTATATCGGTAATTTTATTCAATTCCACTGCATCCGAAAAAGTCTCCATTACAGTGGATGTGAGAACCTATCCTATCAGCTTTTGCTTGCCATTGCTGCTTATTACCTGCTGAAATGTATAGATGATATGTGAAGAATAGTCATATACACCAAAGGAACAAAAAATTTTACTGTGGTAAGGAGGAATTCTCTAATTATATTCGTTTGACGTGGTTCAAGTTTAATCAACCAACAATGATTGCATCTAGTCGTTTAGAGGACAAACAGATTCGAGTTCTTCTGCTAAGTGGCTTATCTCAAGAAGCTTTGTCTGCCTCTCTCCCTCTCTCTCTCTCAGATTGGACAAGTAAGTTGGCATGGCACTTACCATCTTCTTCATTAAAATACTTTGCTTGCATACATCAAATTAAGCAACCTGTACGGATATGAAGATGAAAAGGGTATGTGATATAATCTATTTTTTTGGCATAAAAGGTCTTGGAAGAAGTGACTGGTCTGTCTTGACAAAAGAGAGAATATTGTCTGAGCATATATGTAGTTCTAGCTCTAGAGATAGCCTATGTTCATAGTGCCATACAATTATATATGACAGCCTTGCAAGAATCATGTGCCTTCATGATTTATGTACTATTTCCTTTTATGAGAGGGAAACTATTGAGCCACCTGTGGACTAGTCAATCTGATATTTTGCAACTAGAGTCATTTGGTAGTTCACTGTAAAGCTTTTTTTATTAAAGTTAGAAATACTGTACTAGATCTGGTATCAATATATACCGATGCCGTATCGGTTAATACTAATGATTAAAAAATTGAATCGGTTTTGTCAATTTAACTATAAAAATTTCAAACGAATCAATTATTTTGTTTGGTTTAACTTAATAATATGTGTTATTAAAAATTGGTTGATTTATTAATTAACCAGTCTATTTTTATAAACTAATCGATTTTTGTAAATTAGAATAAATAAGTTGGTTTTTATTTAATAATCTTCTTCTTCTATTAAATTTTAATTTCTTTAATGAGTAAGAATAATCTCTTTCTTTAATCTTAATTAAAATTCTTTAATTTTGTTTCATCTTCATCGTATACCAACTTTATAACAGTTTAATACCAATTGAATTTTTAAATCATAAACCTTTTATTTTATTAGTAATAATTTTTGAGGTAATTTTTAAAAATATAAAATAATATTTAAATTTTTATACAATTAAAATTCAATTTCATATTATCTTTCAAATTGAAAAAAATATTTCAAAATTATACTCAATAATAAAAATAATGTATTTCTAGACATAAGAAATATTATTTAAAAATATTTAACTATAAAACTATATTTTTTTCAATCTAACAATTTATAATTTTGTTCCAATATTTTTATGGTATTATGACCTTCACCATTGTACTGACAGGTTCGAGTACAACTAATATAACACAAAATTCTACGGTTCACTTTGGTATAATAATCTAATATAATTTGGTATTATTTCTCGAACGGTGTCCACCAGCACGATACGACTTTCACAATACTATTGATTGGTATCTTAAGAGTCCTGAAAAGAACTTTTATACCTATTAATAGCAGATCTCCAGCTGAAGTAATTCATGTGCTCTGTTATATATGGCTGACTTGCAAATTGCAATTACAGAAGTATAATTAGCTGGAATGTTAATGATGTGAGCTTGCAATTTAAACTTTTATTTGTAACAGAAAGACTTGGAATTGGCATTGAGTTGATGATTATCTGAAATTGTAGTTCACATTGGAGCCATGCATGCATCGGCAAATTATACAATTAAAAAGAGCAGCTTTTTGGTAATATTTTAGCAAACACCAGTTTTGTTCTGATTCTTAAACGTATAGAAAAATAGTATTGTTGGGTATTTGGTGAGGTTGGAATGAGCAGATCACAGTGACCCAGTTGGTCTTTTTGTGTGTCTGTATGATGATAGCTAACTAATAGACCTCTCTGTGATTTAATATTATATATAGTACAGGCCATAGATTTCTCGTGGACTCTGTTTTCCTGCCATTTTAAGAGGGAAATTTCTTCGGTTAGCCATTGATGCTTACTTTCTGTCCTTTTTCCCTTTCTTGTTTGTTTCTGATAGAAATATGAATGGATTCATCCTTTCCAGAACTTTTTGAGATAAGCCAGAAACAGAGTCTCCTTGAGAAATCATAGTGATGTACTTAGTCGATCACGTATGTGGTTGTGAGCCAAACCAAATGGCATTGGAATGTATATGATCCATTCCAGGTGTGCTATTGAAAATCCTGATATGAGAATCTAACAAGTTTTGAAGGACTCAGATACTACTTACGAGGCAAACAGAATCGTTGGTGGCCTCAAAGAGGTCAGTCAAGAATCAACTATTCTTTCTTATACACATACTGAGCGACCAAGGGAACAAAATGAGACAGAGAAGACAGAGAGACAATGAAAGGAGGAAAAAAGAGAAGAAGAAGAAGGTATGGAGCCCATAGAGATCTTTATTCTAACAATTTGCTTTCTTTATACGATGCTCTACATCACCAAACACACACTTACAGCCATAAACCACTGCTTAGTGGGCAATCGTTTTGGAGTTTCTGTTGGCCTGTCACTTCTTTTTTTCCTCCTGATCAACGAATTACCAAAAGTCCACCGCACTTACTCTCGTCGAAAATCTTTTCGTCAGTTATTCTTCTGTTGAAGCCAGCTTGTGAAGCTTTCTAGGGTTTTTGTATCTGCCCTGTAATGCTTCTGTGTGAATTCTAGTAAACTTGGCCATGTGAAATCCGGATACATCCTGGGATATTCTGAGTCCACTAGGATTTCTGGTGGTTTCACCACTTTTTCCATGTTGGGACATAGAAAGAATGCTAATGATTTTCTTACTCTTGTGCTGTTCACCACTGCTCTGTGCAAGCAACTCTTGAATCTGCAATTTGACAGGGCCTGAAAAGACCAGACATTTAACATACTATTACATAGATCAGTTGGCCGTTATGTTTTGTATTAAGCTTAGTTTAACACAGTCATTGAAGAGTGCGGACATACACTTACCATGAATGTGTCTCCGATGTTGACCACAAATGCTTGTGGTTCAGGATTGATGGATCGCCAGCTTCCGTCCACAAAAACTTGTAGGCCACCAACTTGATCTTGATGAAGGATAGTTAATGATGTTGGATCACAGTGAGGTCCAGTTCCAAGAGTTAGATCAGGTTTTTGACAAGGTGGGTAGTAATTCAATCTCATTATCGAGTCGTTCCCTTGGAAAAACTCTCTGAAATAAGCTCTGTCAACTCCTAGACTCAACCCCAAAAGCTCCATAATCCCGAGAGAGAGAGAACTCATGGCTTGACAGTATTCTTGGTACACATTCCTGAATGAATGGAACCCCAACCATGTCAATGGCAGATAAAGTTGGAAAGTTCCTTTGAGCTATAGGAAATGAAAACTTTGGACTTACCCGAATTCTGTGAAACCTTCTCCCATTAAATTCAAGAAATATTCTTGAATAATGTTGGAGGACTGATGTGGGTCAGCAAAAAATCGAAAAGAAAGTGTTTCTTTCCATGGAAGTTTGGAGAGGAACCTGCCAGTGAAGCTACTGGAATATCCGCAGTAGTCACCAATCTTTCTTTGAGCTCTTTGCTTCTCGGAGAGTTGCATGCCAAAGAACACGTCCATGTGCTCGTGAGCTTTGGCAATAAGTTTCCAGTCGACTCCATGATTGACCACTAGAAAGAACCCATGTTTCCTGCATGCCTCGTTAACCAGCTGAGAAGCTTTTGACACAGCTGAAATGTCTCCTGATAAAAAGCTTCCCAAGTCAATAGGAGGGATTGCAAGTTCTGGTGAATCAAGGCATGGCTTCTCTTGATCAGGCCAAATGAATTGAGTTGGTATATGGGATTGGTGTTGAAGAATTGATGCATCAAACACTAATGGCTGTTGTTCCTCAACTTGTGGAGGAGGAGGAGGAGGAGGAGGAGGAGTTAGTGTCATGTTTTGAAGAACACCAACTACAAAAGAGAATGTAGTTATAACCAAATACGTACTTTGGAATTGTTGGTATAGAAAAAGAAAGAGAGAAAGTTGATAGGTTGGTTTTGAGAGGGAAAGAGGGGATAGGAGGAGAGTTTTAATAAGAAGAGTAGGGAGGAAGAGAAGAGAAAAGTTAGGGAGTTCTGGCTCAAGAACATTGGAATCTTATTGGTTTTACTGTTGCGTCATTCCACTCTCCATTGTGTGTGGCCATCCATAGTCTCATGCTTTGTCTTCATTCCCCGTGTCACAAATTATGAATGACAAATAATCCTAATTCAATTGCACATTAACTTATAAGTGAAAATTTGCATTTTGGGTAGTTAAAAAAATAATGTATATTAAAATTTAATGATATATAAAATACCCTTTTTACGAAAACATAAAAATAAGATAATAACAAATTAAATAGTGCTTACAAGTTTTCTATTTTGTGATTAAACTTTTAAAAATTGTATACATTAAGTTAAAATATTGTTTTTACTAAAATGACCTATTTGAATGTCTATTTGTTAATCATATTAAAAAAACGGATTTGTATAAAATTTGAAAGATTAATTATTAAATTAAAAACTTTTAAAAGTTTGATACTAAATTGAAACGTTAGTTATTTTTTAATATATTATCTTTTTTTTGACTCAATTTAATATATTATCTTAAAAATAAAAGATATATAAGGATGAAAATTTAACTTATACCTCCTTATCATTAACTCATAATTTTGATAGTTTAAAATGATAAATTTACTTGAAATAAATGGAAATGAGAAGAAAACAAGTAGTATATGTTAGTGAATATATAAAACCAATTAAGTTGGTCTCACATAATAGCTCACACAATAGCTTAAGCTATTGTGGTGAAACGGTCACTTTAACATGACATCAGAACCTTTGTGATCAAATGGTCGTGAATTCAAATCCTACCACCCACTTATTATTGAGCACAAGGTAAAGTAAGTCTGTGCAAGTTTCAAGTCTAAAGGGCTTTCACTTGAGGGGGTGTGTTAGTGAATATATAAAACCAATTAAATTGGTCTCACACAACAGCTTAAGCTATTGTGGTGAAACGGTCACTTTAACAGTATATAGGCACATCAAATTTTCTATTCAAATTTTTTTCATTAAATCTCATCCATATATTTATATAAGTCAGCATAAAAATATAAATAAGATTCAATAAAATATAATAAAAATATGGTAACCAGAACATAACATAACATCTATCCCGTATATGGAGTTTATTGAAAAGCTTTTGTACTTCAATTTTTTACGGGGAAAAGGACCTTTGAGAAAGGTGATTCACTTCCTTGGATGCCAATTCCCCACCAACAAGAAGAAGCTACCTGACTGTAGATTAGTGTGTTGTGATAGAATTCTTGTTCAGCTTGTAGATCGATGTGACACTTGTACTGTACATTCAATCTGATTGTTAAACTAATCCTACATCAAACGTTTTAAATTATCAAAAACACGATCGTAATATTATAATATATTCGAAACCTTGATTATATTACTAATCAAAAAGTTGCAGATACTAAGACACCCTCGTGATGGGGAAGGTTCAGAAACAAATCGAGTCGCTAAGTCTCGGTAAATTTAGTCAGTCTCAGTAGACATTTGAGGAAAGCTACAGGGTGAGGTTCTTTGTCTTCGTCTTGAACAAGAAGATGGAGTAGCAACAGTTGCAGATTTCCATGATCATGGGACATTGAGACTTGTTTTAGATTTTCAGGTTAACGGAGGGTCCTCAACTTTTAGGTTGAAAGGTGAATCAGAAGAGTTCTTCAAATAGTAGACTTGCACGAGGGATGTTCATCAACTTATGAGAAATTTTGTATTGGACACTAAACGTTCTTGTCTATTTCCTGTTTGTAATTGACTATGATGTAGTATGTGAAAAATACAAATTTGATTTTGTGATTTCATTTTATTCGTTTTAAAAATACTTTTTTATATAATTTTTAAAATACTTTATGTTGAGAACCTCATAGAAAATTACATGATAATTTTTATTGTTAAAATTTTAATAAATATTGTTTATATTATTACATTATAATTTTTATTATTAAAATTTTAATAAATATCGTTGATATGAGAGGTTTAGAGAAGTCCAGTAGTACGCAATCTTACCTTTAACTAATATTGAGATTATTTTCAAATAACCCACATGAAAATAAATAAACTAAAATTTTATTATTTTATATTTATCGCATGTTTTGCAACGAATGAGATATATATTAAGATTATGAATTTGATTGATTGTGTTGAATTTAAGAATTAAATTGAGTTATTATGTAAATAATATTTAATTAATTTTTATATATTTTATTTATGTCACGTGTGTTTTATCTTTATTTTAATAAAAATTTAAGAGAAGGCAGTTTTGTTAATTAAAATCTAGAAAAAGTTTTTTTAAATTTAAAGATTAAATAAAATTTCTAAAAAACTCTAAATCTTTTTAAAATTATTATATTTGTAAATAATTTAAAATAAATATAAGCACAAAAATGTCAACATGTTTTTTTTAATCTCTTTTTATAGTCAAAATCTACGTATTGAAAGTACAATATGGTACTAAGGACCAAAGTCTTAACTTAATACATAGGCATAGGGTATATAACCTTTTGTATGTCGATCTTTAAATATAAAACTTTAGATTAAATCCAGTGATGTTGAGCATCTAGTGAAATTGAGCCTTTTTCGATCTATGACTTGTTTATTTCTTGATGGAATCATATCCATTCATGATTCAATAGCTTTTGAAAAGCTGGAGTGGAGTGAGAGTCCCAGTATCAGATGTCCAAAGCTAAGTGACAACCTTGAACCAAATACATGTTCCTAGCCTTTAATGGAGTCTGTACTTACTCTACTCTTTTGCAAGAGATTCAGTTCAAGTGGTACACAGAATATTGTTCTTTTCAAGGACCAACTTGTACCATAATCCAATTTTTAGAAGTTGTAAGTGCTTGCCAAATTATTGGTTTATGAACGCCAGAAATTTAAGATAGGAAAGCTCAAATATTTAATTTTTAAATTTTAGGTGCTCAGTATACCAATAAGCTCCAAATAACTCTATCCTTATATATACATCTAGAAAAATCAAAATATTTAATTTTTATAAATTTTGGAGAGCCTAGTGCACCACTGGGCCCCAGCTAGCTACGTCCCTGTTTATGAAGTAGCTAGCCGACATGCATAAATGATAATAATAGTTAATTAAATCTTGATTCTAAATTATATATTATTTCGTAAATAATTTATTTAAAATGAAATATAAAGTTAATATTAAAACACTACAAGAAAAATAACATTTTCTGACGGAATATTCCGTCGGCGAAATCGATATATCTGTTGGAAAATATATGTACCGACGGAAAACGACGAAAGACGAAACCGTCGTCAACAAGGTTGTCGTTATGACTTACCGACGGACCAACGTCCGTCAGTAAATTATCAACGATCAAGCGACGAAAAATTATCCGTTGTTGTTCTGTGGCGACGGACATTGATTAAAATGTGCGTCGGTGAAGTGCAAATATCACCGACGGATGGATTCTGTCGGTATACTTTACGATCGAAACAACCGTCGGTACGTTCAAATCAATAACAAAAGTAAGTGTAAACGTTAACGACCGAAATATAATCCGCCGGAAAGATTAATGCTTTACCGACGGTAATATTTCCGTCGGCAATTGTAAATCAAGTTTTTGTAACGGCGGTACGATAAATTCTGTCGGAGAAATTTTATATTTACCGACGGTTTTGAATAATCCGTCGGTGATATGTATAGTTCACCTACTAACATTTCATCATCTTCCCCTTAATGCATATTCTCTAGAGTTCCCTTATCTGTGCATACTAACTTAATTTCTATATTTGTATATATTTGTGTAATCAGAAAATTAGATGAGAAGTACAGAGTTCAAA
>JANKYE010000005.1:1537066-1551288 GCA_032467995.1 Erythroxylum dillonii | reverse complement strand
AACACTTGCAAACGACACATCTCTTTGATCATTAGTTAGCATTTCGAAGTTGTAGACCAAAACTTAAGTTCAAAGTCAAGTTCATAAGTCCCATGTACGCCACCTTCTGAACTCATTCGTATTCATTCAAATATTAGATCTTCTGTTTAATATTATGATGTTTTATTGTATTCAATAAATCTCAGCTATTTATTTATGTAAATCCTGCATAGGATTCGTATAAATTATGTAAAATAAGTAGTTAATATTTCATGAGTCAGAATAAGACAGAGTAATATTGTACAAAATATCTTAACCCATTCATTTAATGTGTTGATCAAGTGAACAAAAAAACAAAACTGTGCAAAAAGTTGCACCTATGTCTCTCAGACTCTATTGGAGTCCTATCTCTGAAAGGGAAAGCAAAGAACCAGTGGACATGACAAGAGGAAAACGATAGATGATAAGGTTAGGAATTGTGAACAAGGATGTTTGTCCCACGTGGGTTTCGCACGTGGCCACAACTGCGGCGGTTGGAAGTTGGATACTGTCACTCACTCACCGTCACCGGATGTTATGTAATATATGTGTTTGCTTCACGCAATCTCTTCTTCTTCGCCCCACTCGCTCACTCGCTCACTCACTTGCCGTGACTTTAAAGTTTGAGCCTAAAAGTGCACACACACACATACATATAGACGTATACTACTCTAATCCACAGGAAGAGGCCAACCACCGAAGTTAGCTTCTTGGATATTGTCGTATAAACCAACCTAAACCTGTGTTTTCTTCTTTTTTGTCTCTCTTTTTCTCTTGCTAAAACACCCCACAAGCAACAAACTCGTATACCCTTTTCAGGGGTGTGTGTGTTAGTGTTGTATTGATTCTGTGTGTAGAGAGGGTTATGAGTAATATGGGTGGAAGTAGTGGACCGTGTGGTGCTTGCAAGTTTCTTAGAAGGAAGTGTGTGAGAGGTTGCATATTTGCACCTTATTTTGACTCCGATCAAGGGACGGCTCACTTTGCGGCGGTGCACAAGGTGTTTGGAGCTAGTAACGCTTCAAAGCTTCTCTTACGGATTCCCGCCGACAAGCGGCTTGATGCGGTGGTTACTCTTTGTTATGAGGCTTTGGCTAGGGTTAGAGACCCTGTTTATGGCTGTGTTGGTCACATCTTCACTCTACAACAACAGGTAACCCTTTTCGTGGTCTCCAATAGTGTGATCTGTACATGTTCATGACAAATTAACTTCATAACGTTTAGCTGTATCAGCATAAGGACTAACCTTTGAAGTTCATATATTAAATTTTCTCTCATTATGTTACTGATCTGGTAACATGCAAGTCCTTTTTAGATTTCTCATATCTTATCAATTCCAGTTTCTCTGAACTTCTTGCAAGAAAAACTAAGTTTATACATAAATATCCGTCACTTGTCTTATCACTTGGCGTAAAGCCACTCTTTGTGGTGGTAAAGTTTCATGGTAAGTGTCTAAAATTTGTCTGAGTTTCTCAAACCATACATTGTTAGTAACAATTACAAGCATTACCATAATCGTGCTAGAATCTGTTCAAGTACTGCTATATATGGAACAAAATCCAACATGGGTAAGCTCATTTTCAGCTTAAATTTAACTAGACACCATTTCTCTACTGCTTACTGTTCATGCATTGAGAACTGGAGTCAGATGAAGAGTAGAAGTAGTAGAGATGAGGAAGTAAATAGGTCAAAGTTTTCACACACTCATCTGACGTTGTTTATCGTTGACAAAAGAAGAAAGTTTGCTAGTCTCTTTAGGGTTTCTTCTTGTAGATCTCCAAGAACGTGTGGTCAAGTCTCCTCGTGGACTTTGGTTATAATAGGCTTTTTCTTCTTTCTTTTCACCCTTCTAGGGTGCAATTTAGCATCCTGTATATGTCCTTAGATGGTTTAAAATTAACTAATTACAAATTTTCTGTAATTATAGTATATCAGGTAATCATAATTTATAATGATCGGTCTCTCTATTAATTAGGGTAAAATTGCGTATTATTAAATTTAAATTTGTACTTAACTGTTGTTTAGGGATGGTTTTTCAACAAAATCTGCTTGAAGACCTCATGCTTAGGCTATTGTGTGGACTATTGATGTGTTTGTGTTGCTTGCCGGAGCTACCAAGCAAGCTTGAGAGAAGCTCGAGAAATATTGAAAACTTCGTGTGTTTTTTGACTTTTACAATCGTTTCTTGTAATGTGGTGAAAGAAAGACTTTATTATAATACATATCTTAAAGACCATTTAATAAGAATCTATTAACATATTTAGAGAGAGCACACGTTCTTTATATATAAGAAACTGGGGGTCCTACCCACGTGTTGATGCTAACCTGGTGATAAAATATAGTGCACAAAAGTCTTAAATCAGCACATGGGCACGTAGATTTGCTTGTAGGGATCATCTTCTTCAAACATAGGATAAGACTCCATTGATGGTTAATATAATAATCACATAGAGCAGAAACTTGTTATCAGTTTTGGATTCCTAGATTAGGTTTTGTTGGGCAGATTAGCACCAATTAGTAATGATCAAGCATGTTGCTTTAGTTAGGCAAATTGAGACTAAATCTTATTGGTCTCGATTACTTTATATGTAGATTATACTTATGAACTGGATAAGGAGGTTGATATACTTTGATTGTAGATAAGATTTGTGACACCATTGCTTTTTAAATGCATAAAGTTGTTCATGATGGAGATATGTAGACAAGATCATGGGAAAGTTTGTTAATTCTGTTGGTTTAATGATTGGCCAAATCGTTACCCCACTCGAACAATTATGCTTCTCAATAAAATGATATTATTTGATCACTTATATCGAAAGAACTTTACTACCAAAAAAGAATAAGATTAATCCGCGATTCAGCTTGGCTTAGTTTGTTATAACTCTTATTTTTTTTCATATTACTATTTCTTATACTCCTATGATATTTAATTTTATAGTGGTATCATCCGCATTTAGCGTTTAGGAAGTACTTGATTAGTTGGTACGAGAAAAAAAAGAGTAAAAAGTAAAAATTGATACTTAATAATATATTATGATTTGATGAATAATATTTCTATATTTTCTTTTGGAGCAATACTACGTACCCTTAATATAATGAAGAATAGAAATTATATTTATTTCCATTATTTGTTATATTTATTATAAATCATATTACCATTTTACCAAGTGAATTAAGCACAACCTTAAAATCTTTAAGATAACTTCATTTAGGAGCTCCTAAAAGAGTAGCACATTTGAAGGTGAATCTTAGAACAACTGGTAAGGTTATTTTCGATCACAAGTTTGAAAATAACCTTTGTGTAAAAAGGGAAAGTTACGTATAATTGATGACCCTCTTCTGACTCATAGTAAGCAAAGAGCCTTGTGCACTGGGGCTTTAAATATCTAATTAAATAATCACAATTTCTAGAAATTCTAGCATGATGTTCCTTGATTTTGAGTTCTTGAGTACCAGTTTCTCATGGTGATCAATTTTACCTTGAGGCACAGGTGGTGAATTTGCAGGCAGAACTAGCGTATGTGCAAGCTCGCCTGTCTACATTACAAAGGCTCCCTCTACTTCTTCCAGTGCCACAATTTCAACCGGCTCAGAGCCCATCTTCAGAAATAGCTTCCACTTCAGAACTGGCATCAAATTCGGTTGTTTCAATGCATTTTGATCAGCTAGAGTTATCCACAGACCAGATATCAACTGAATTAGCCAATTACTACAACTCACTGCATCAAGAACTTCAAGAAGGGGAGCTCCAAGCTCTGGCTTGTCAGTTCGTGTCTAGATACTTGCCAGGAGTGAAATTCAAGCCTCCAAGCTCGTAGTAATCGTCTGACAAAATTTTCTAGTCTGCATCTGGTCACCTCT
This sequence comes from Erythroxylum dillonii, assembly GCA_032467995.1. NCBI lineage: Eukaryota > Viridiplantae > Streptophyta > Magnoliopsida > Malpighiales > Erythroxylaceae > Erythroxylum > Erythroxylum dillonii. The sequence continues at coordinate 1,547,409 of JANKYE010000005.1, read as the reverse complement.
GGTAGTTGTTGCTTCAAAGTCCTAACGACATGGATTGTATTTTCTTGATCTGATCGAGTCTTGTTCTCTTGCGTTTAAGCAGTTTCCTACATTCGGAAGCTTCCTTTACTTCTAGAACTTTTTGTTGTCGGTACTGGATCAGCAGTCCTGTAATGAAAACCCTGGCAAGGGTACCAATGCATTCCAAAACCTGTTCTCTTCGTAGCAATGTGTGCCAAGAAAAACTTGCATTCCTGAAACAGCACAAAACAGACGGGTGGAGGAGTGACAACCAAAGCATTATCAAGTGCACTTAGGCAATGAAAAGTTGTACAATGATGGTGAAACCATGAAACAATACCCAAAAGCACATAATACATGACCTCTGCAGTCCATTTTCAAGAAGGTCTAAGCCTCATAGAGACACTTACAAGTCCTGCGAACTACTAAGTCCAGGTCGCGGGGTTGGTTTAAGGGAACTAAGTAGTGGCCATATTTGATGAAACAACTGCACATTCCTGAGATTTCCTATTAATATTAATGGTTCACATAGATCGTTTCCCTTCACAAACATCCACAAACTATACCATCCTAAACTATATTCAAACAAAAAAAAATAGGAGTGCTGATGAATGAGCCCACATGTTCTGCTGAGACAACCATTATAAGTTATTGTTACGAGCAAAGTCGTTTATAGTTTCAGAATCTTTCTCTGAGATTATCCTAGTAAAGGACGAAGTTGAAAAAAACAGTCACCATTTTGCACAGTAACAGCTCAAACACATGTTAACCCTCAAGCCATGAGAGTCCTTACGTCCAATCTTTTGAATGCAAGGAGACATATGGCTATAATATTCTTAATTCACAACAAGAGAACGTATAAAACAGGACGCTGAGAGCCAATTATATATGTTAGAAAGGGAGAAATCTACATCAAAATTCAGAACAACTTCAAAAATAAAGACCTCAACGAAGCCTATAGAGAGTACAAATTAGTATGTGGATATAATGTATTTAACTGTAGAGTTTAAAGTTACCGAAGTATACTGCTATCATCTTACCTGACATATTTCCACTCCAAAACATTATACTGCCATCATCTTAGCTGACACAGCTCCACTCCAAAACATACTTTGTTTCAATTTCAAAGCGAAGCAACTCAGGTACCTTTGAGACGTAGCAACATCTCAAGCACTTATAGGATTCAAATGCCACTATAAGAGAAACTATTACAAATATGTACAGAGTTATGAATCAATAAGCTTAGATCCAAATATGAATTTGTTAATAACTGGATAATCAGTCGTATAATGTATAGCAGCAACAGGAGGTTCAGTCAATACCCAACCAGATGGATGCAGGAGAGGCAACAATGCACTTATCCATCGATCTCAAATGGGAACCACAGAATCAAAAACCCACAAAACTTTATTGATCCAATTCCAATGGCTCGAACATGAAAGTGTTACAGTGAACTAGCATTAACTTACTACCATGAAAGACCAAGTTTTCTCACAAAAAGACCCAACTCCTCCATCTGTAGAACTCATCCATCTTTTTCCAGTTGTGCATAAAATAGGATACACTAGTCATGAACTCTCAACAGGAACCAATCTGTCCTTCTGCATAAATCGTCCCAAAATTCCCTATTTTCACCTCCTTTAGACAATTCATACACAGCCATCAACCCTCTATACCACCATTAGCCTTCCATCTCTTGCGGACCCCATCTAAATACCTTATTCCGGTGAACGTCTGAACAGTAGCTTTTTTATGCAAGCATACCAGGTTTAAACAAATTGCTTAGCATCCTCCCACAAACACGCACCATTTTCAATCAATCCTACCAGCTTTGCCAGCCTTGAATCACCGTAGAAAAGCGTCCAAATCGAGAAGTTCAGATTGATCAAACCCAACCGCGACCCGATTTGAAACGAATAATCCGACTTGGCCCGACTCGATCCGACCCATTGTGATTCGACCCGAGAAACAATGGACCCGGATAAATTTGAGGAAAGGCCCAACCCAATTTATCCCTTGTCTCCTCCGTCCTTCCAACAAACAGCCTCGAACAAACTCAAAATAACGGAACTGACCTTACGCAGACCAGCAAACCCAGACTTAACCCGCCTTGTCCCCTGGTCCACCGCCGAACTAGGTACAGAGGCCCCAAAAGAACAGAAAAAGAATCTCGATACATCCAACGGCTAATCCCTTAGAGATCATCGATATCGTCGTCTTGGTTTCAAAGCAAGAGGACTGCTAACTGAAAGCACACCACGAGGCTTTTGTTTTGTACTGGCAACGAAACTGCCGTACATGAAACTGTTGTGACCTGTGTTTGACAGGTACAGGTTACTGACTTGCGACCGTGAGATTCTGGCATAATCTTCAGTACTTAACCCAGTGTGACTGAGTACTGTTGTAAAGTGCAAGTTCTGTAATATTGGGATTGGATTCCAATCAACTCCTATTGCGATGGATACACAGAACAGTCACTCCCACTTGTTGCTCCCAAATAGGGGTGGCATTTGGTGAGGACGGTCTTGGGCTCAGTTGGGCCCGAGGTCGGCCCAACAATTTCTGTTGGATATAGGTCTGAACAGATGAGCCCAAGCCAGACTTAGCCTGTGAAACCCATTTTCATAGTTTTAAATTAAAAATTAAAAATAATATCATTTGTTTAAAAACGATGTTAATTTTTTAATAAATATTAAGACTAAGATTAGGCTACCTAAACAACATAAGCCAGAGACTCTGTCAGGCTTAAGGAAGGTTTCTCCGCCTACTAAGCTTATCACATCCAAAAACACTAGCGCCTCACCTGAAGATCACAGCTCCGTCAATAGAGGCATGTCTAGCACACGAAGGTCGCGATTTTTTTAAACCTAACCGGATTTAAGCTCAAATGCAAAAACACTAGCGCCTCACTTGAAGATCACAGCTCCGTCAATAGAGGCATGTCTAGCACACGAAGGTCGCGATTTTTTTGAACCTAACCAGATTTAAGCTCAAATGCCGACTCTAATCAAGATTGAAAATTTTATTAAGGGCAAGGATCAACTTAAAGCTTGAACTTATTCAAAATTCATAATCTAAATTGAAATCTTATTGAATTTGTGCGCTTCAAATATTGATTTTTTAAAATTTTTAATTTATTATCTTGAAAACAAGCTAACCTCCTAAAAACATAGAAAGAATATAACAACCATTAACATAAAAACAGGATCACAATTAAAAAAGTGTACCTAGTTATGAATCAATAAGCTTCGACCCAAAAATAAATTTGTTAATAACTGGATAATCTGTCATATAATGTGTACCAGTAGAAGGAGCTTCAATCAGTACCGAACCAGATGGAAGAGGCAAATATACACTTAACCATCAATCTCAAGTGAGAACACAAAACAAAGAACTCAAGAAAACTTTATTGACTAATTCTTATGGCTCCATCATGAAAGCAGACTACAACAACAATAATTAAGTAAAAGTTTCACTGAAATGGGAAGTCTGAAGAAGTCCAATAATATGACCAAGTTTTCTGCAGAACGACAAATGCTTAGAAGGCTTATCATGTACAACATTTTGGATTGAAATGACAAAATAAGTACACTGAGGCTTGCAAGCACCACGTTCCATTTCTTGAGGTAATCAACTAGTCCACATGTAGGGAATAAGTATTTTCACGTGAATTCCATTATCAAGAAGTTCTGCCTAAGGTTGCACTAGGTCTTTTCAAGAAAGCAGGCTTAAGACCAGGAACTAGAATAAGTAAAACCATAAAATCTCCAGTCTTCCTCCATAGTAAGTCGTATATTATTACATTGAAACTCTACAGTCTACAAAGAATTATGAAACATAACATTACCAGGAAAAACAGTCCATCAATGTCTCATGATTTTGGTTCGATATTCCAGAAAACATAGTATGCAGCACCCAGCACCGAGGACCTCAAACATCACTTTTCACTAAGAATTCATGTTGATGATCCAGCCAACAGCAATAAAGATATGAGACACTTTGTTGAATATATATGTTCAGAATAATTCGTTAAATTCATGAATTTTTTAGTTTTCAGTTCAAAAAGCAGATGTCTACTAATTGTGAAAACATTTAGAGAATCTAAAGAAGTATAATTGCTGAACATATAAAACTTATTGGAACCATGTTCGTCAAGTACATCACAATCTTACTGCTATGAATCAAAAACCCAGAAGAAAATGCCAGCAACAGAGTGATATCAAAATGTAAGTGAGCTCTGTGCAGAGTGGACAGATATAAAGCCTCCAAAAAATCAATAAGAAAACAAGAAAGGACAGATGAAGCCCATCAAATCATCAAACAGTACTTGAAGAAGAGGAGTAGAAAACAAAAGGTACATTGAAGAATAATGATATTCGTTATCAAAGGAATCAGTTACAGACAATGGCAATCTAGAAAAAGAAACTGTTAAATAGTTAGAAACAAGTTATGTGCAGAGAAGCCCAATTGGACAATACTTTACAGACAACACACACTAAAGATAAGTAAAAGCATTTGACAAGCTCGGATCGCCAGTATACACAAGGTACAGCCTACCTCCATAAGTCAAAATGGATAAACAGGCATAATATAAACTCAGTAATTATGTCAGAGTGGGTTTGCTTTAACTTGCAGGGCTCTAAACAATTTCCCCATGTCTGAATCCACCGTCTACACAATCTGCACTAGAGTCCAACCCACAAGGAGAATCATACCATTTAGAATTATCATGGTAGAAACTATCAACCTGTATAAGACTTACATCTGTCACTATAGCCTCATCATGCCTAATGGGCTTGATTAGTTTAGTATCTTCACAATCAAGAATACTCTTCTGGTCAAAATCACTGCACTTCAACCACTTTTCTGGCTTACAGGTATCACTTATCAAACCCTTCTCACTCCTACAATCTGTACTCATCTGGTCCCAAGGAACAACATCCCCAAGTGTCTGCCCAAAGCTATCTTCATCGTCTTCAATCAATTCGGTCTCCTTGCCCCTACCATATATCCGATCATGAGGATGATCACTCCAGTGTGCCAAATCATTCTCCACCACCAGTACATCGTCTGGATGCGGCTTGAGAGAAAGCAATCCCGTCATCTTTGAACAATCTTCCCCTATACTCCTAACCTTATTAACAATATCAAAAAGATCCTGAGACACAGTGGCCAACAATTCATCAGGAAATTTCCTCAACCGCCCTTCAAGCAAACCAACCTCAGCTCTCAACTCTTGAACCTGCTGCAGAACTGAAAGCTGCAATTCCCCTTCCTCCTTCCCTGTCAACCCAAACCCCTCGGTCTCCACATCCTCACGGACACCATAGTCCATATCTTGATCAATTACTATCCCACCTTTATGCCCAACAACTCGATGCATAATCCTGGCATTCCCATCCAGAGGACCAGGTTCATGCCCAGAATGCACAGCATACAGTTTAAACACAGCCATCCCCTCTTCTTGATACACAAATGTTTTATCCTTCTCATTATAATTCATAATCGGCACAATAGCCCGAATCCTGAACCCGCATCCGCACCTCTTTGACACGTAAGGCTCCCTCTTCAACATCCTTGACTTCTTTGCTGCAGGCTCACCAGCCCTATGACATGCATAATCCTTCACCTCTGCCATGAAAGGCTTATACCTAATATACTTCTGCCTAATACAAAGCACAACCTTATGTTTCGCAGCCAATTGCTGCAATCTATTAGGCACTTCTTTGGCAGGCACATCAAAAGACTCAGTGTACTCGAAACGACGTCGTTTGTTCCTCAAACCAGAACCCTCCGAGGAGGAACATATCGGGCACGCGGCCACACAAACCCTAATGAAACTCTCGGGAATTCCGTAAAATTTAGCTCCTACAGTCCAAACCTGTTTAATTCTCTCTATTGTCTCTCTAAGCCCTAAATGTTTCAAATCGGCGTCACCGTGAAAACTCATAACAATATCTTGCCACTGATTAATGTGAGAAACGAACTGCTGAGAGTTGTTTTTGAAGCAAAGAAATTCGTTACCGGAGGTGGGATCCACGTGAACCGTGAGCTTCTCTTGTATTCGCTTCCATCCCGTGACGTACGCGGTGTCCTCGTTGCGGTCCTTCCAGACGGCGCGCCACGATTTCAGTACTCCGCACGGCGTAGCGGCACGGATCTCACTGGCCGTCGCGAGGCGTTGCTCCAAGATGCATCGGATCATGAGGGAGTGAGACTCGGCGTTGAACGTGTAGAATTGAGACGAGATGTGCGGCTCCGGGCTCACGTAAGCCGGCGGACGGTGAATCTCCGCGGAGTTGGCGTAGTTCGGGATGCTTCCGTTTTGTGAGTTACGGCAACTCGGGTTGATCAGTAAGTCGTCGTTTTCGGAAGAGGATTGACTCGGAGACTCGGGTGATGAGGCGCGAAACAGGTCCATTTCGGGGGCGGGAAGGTCGTCGTGAATGGACGGTTGTGATTGAGTAGTGATCTGGAGTGGTGGGCCTAGATCATGGTGATGATCGTTAAAGAGATCGTCTTCAATTTTGTGTATATTCATCAGAAGAACCAGAGAGAGCTAGTACTTGAAGAAGAAGAAGAAGAAGAAGAAGAAGAAATATGACAGTGTGCTCTTACTAGTCTGTATCTAAAGTACTTTTCAGATTATGTTAGTTTGTTGGTAAGTATTTTAACTCAACTTCTCTGTACAGTACTACACTGCTCAGTTTCCAACTGACTGACACCTTGGAACTCAAGGAGTTGATGATTCGTCTATGAGAAAATATAATAGATAAGCATCTTTTCTTATATGATAAAATTTAATGTAATTATTATTTAGATTTATATTAAAAAAATTTTGTTTTTTTATAAGAGAGAAAAGGGAACCGATTACATAATGAGTCGCGGGATACTAGTTCCTAAACTATCATCTAGGAGGAGTACATGACACCCAATAGGTGGACGGACAAAATAAGTAATGCCGAGCTCAAAATGCGTTGCATAACCCGCTAGCCAATTTACACAACAGTTGCGCTCACGGTAGATGTGACGCTGGACTACTGTCCAATTCCGAGTAAGAAGCTCGTGAATCCCTTGAACAATGGGGTTACAGAGCGAGGACCGGTAGGACGAGGAGGAGAGGAGTTGGATGGCCACAGCCGAGTCAACTTCCAACTCAATCCAACGATACCCTAAGTTTCACGCGAGTGTAAGTCCCGTAAACATGCCCCAGAGTTTCGCCGATACTGAAGAACACCGTCCAAGATTATGGGTGAACCCGCCCAGCCAATAGCTTGAGCTGTCTCTGAGTAGTCCGCCAGTGGAAGCCGAGGTGGAGGACTCGGAACAAAAATAATTTTTAATTCATCATCGCCATAATCAACACATCCAATTTGAACCGTTGTAATAAAGCGAGATTTAAGGAGATCTGATAATATATAACTTTACCCCTACATAATACATAGATTGTTTATGATAAATCCACGCGCTGATATAACAAGAATAATGCAAGTTAAAAATTAAATAAGTAAATCCGTGTATCAAAGAAAACCCACGACAACCTAACTTAGGGAGCAAAAATTAGAGCTTTAACAAAAAGAAAAATTATCAAGAAGATACAAAAACGAAGAGTTTTTATTCGGCTATAGGCATCAATCTACCGTAAAAAAAAAACTGCAATAGTTCATTGTAATAAGTAGAACAAAACTAATTGCAATGATTTTTAGTTAAACATAACAAATTAATTATCTTAATTCTATTTATTAATTCACATTTATAAATTTAATGTAATTTTATTTTAATTAGTTATCTTAAATTAATTTTAGTTAAACATAATAAATCTATTATCTTAAATTTTAATGTATTTTTATTTTAAATTATAATTCTTTAAATTATTTAAATGCATAGTAAATAAAGTGCAATTGTACTTCAGGTATTAATTATTTTAAATTATTTGAACAATCAAGTACTTGACTTTAATTTAATTTATTACAATGTCTTTGTTTTTATTAATTAAAATTGATAATTTTAATTTCAATTTGATTTGAGTTAATTTGACTTTAAACCTAATTTAATTTTAAAGATTCGATTTATATTTCTAACATGAGTTTATATAACTCCCGTTAAGTTGAGTTGAGACTGATCCTCTTTAGCAAAAAAAGTTTCATAAAAAATAGCAAATTTTTTTAATTTTTAAATTTCTAAAAAAAGTTTCTTGTAATTTTCAATTTCTTAAAAATCCATTTCTTAAACTTCGAATAAAAAATAACGATTAAACATACAAAATATGAACATTAGACTTGGACTAATCAAATATTATTTACACAACGATTCGAACTAATTTAATAAGTTTTTTATATTCTAAATAAATAATATGATAAATTAATAACTCAAAACAAACACTACGTATTTTTAACGGATATTATGTACTCCCTCTTATTCATAATAAGTGTCATTGGAGATACATTTTAATTATTTAAAATAAGTGTCATTCTTGACTTTGCATGCATGTTTATAATTTTACTTTCAAAATTTATTTTTAATTTCTCTCTAATCTTAATTACACAGATTACAATTTCAAGACAATTTAATGTGTAATTTCTTTCACATTTATAACTTCACGGGGGTCACGAGATACAAAGACGGAGCCACGTTTGTGGCTAGGGGGGCCATGGCCCCCCCTTTCAATTTTTTTTTAAAATGTACTTATATAATTTTTATTAAATAAGGATATTTTTTAAATGTTGGCCCCTGGCCCTCCCTTAGAGTTGGCCCCCGACTCCCGACCCCCGACCCTTGGCCCCCACTTAGACTTGAGTCTGACTCCGTCCCTGACGAGATAACTTTATGGGAGTATTAATAAAGGTATATCTATAATTTCATTAACTTTTTTAATAAGCGTGTATTTTTTTAAAATGACTCTTACTGTAAATTGGAGGGAGTATTTTTATTAAAAAACATAACGGTTTTGGGTTTGTCGTGTCTTGTAATTGTGTTTATTACAATAGTAGTTGTCTTGTTGCTAGTTAATGGTTGGATCCTTCTTGGCGGGCAACCGAAATTTAAACACGACTTACACAAGGAACGCTAACACAGTACGGAATGTAAGATCGAGAGATTACAGTTGTAGAGATAACGGATAATAAAATAGAGAAGTTACTCATTTTTAAGGGCTAAATCAACCATCAATTAATTAAATTATTATTTATTAAAACAATTCACTAATTTGAATGGTGTAAAAAGGATATTTATTGTGGACTACAAAGTCTTGACTTTGAATATTTTAAACAATTACTTGATTAAATATGATATTTTATTAATAATTTATTTAAAACATAAATCAATTAAATCTTAAATTGATGTCTTTCCGAATTAATAAATAAATTAATATCTTTACTATATATTCTATTTAAATTTCAAAAATAATTTAAACTTGTTTTAAGTCTAAGTTAACGCAATTTTTTAACTTTTTAAATTTATTTTGGATTGAATTGGATATGATTTATTAAAATTAAATTACAATAACAACAACACCACTTAGTGAAAATCTCGCTAAAATGTGTAATATGTGAAAGTTTAATAGTACACAACCTTACCCTTATATGATAAAAAGGTTATTTTTGATAAATTCTTATGTAGTGTAAATTAATAACAATACAAAACATCAATAAATTTGTATAACTAAATATATAAAATTATGTAATACAATACCGAAAAGATTAACAGTACAAGATAAATTAAATTAATACAAAAACAAAATCTTAGGATAATAATTTAAAATTGATATTTTAATAAAATATAAATCTTATACTAAAAATTAGGGATGTTAATGGAACAACACATGAGTCTAGATTAAGTGTTTTAAATAGGTTGACTTATGAGCTACTCCTAGCTTCCAGACTAGCTTAAAGTTCAATTCTTCTAAGCAAAACGATAAATTTGAACTCAACTAAAAAAAGTTATTTTATATTTTTATTTTAAGAAAATTATTTTTAAAAATTGGTGGATCGGGTTGGCGTTTGTCATCCCTACTAAAAATATAAATTTAATCTTATTTATTTCTTCCATATCTATTGTCAAATATGTAAAATTATTTAAAGGTTCCAAAATTGGTACCAAAATCTGAAGATCACTTACCTAATTTTTAAAAAAATTATCCAATTCCACCTCTATACAATTTATAACTAGAGTTTATGGTGGTCATTAGTCCAAATATTATTAATGTCAACAAATTAGTGAATTACCACATAAACTTAGTCTAGCATACTTGATACGTTTTTAATATGTATACATTGATCAGGAACGGAGGTAGGTGGAGGTCAGTGGTGCACTGGCTCACCCCCCCCCCCCCCCCCCCCCCATCC
>JANKYE010000005.1:1505240-1521109 GCA_032467995.1 Erythroxylum dillonii | reverse complement strand
ACATTCATTAGCATGGAATACACTTTATCTATGTTAGGATACGGTTCCATCATGAGAATCTGATTCTTAACATGATTATAAGACTCATTCAATCCCATTAGAAATTGAATGATTTTGGCATTCTCATTAATCTTCATGATCTTTCCCGAAACACCACATGTACAACAACCGCAGATGCACTGAGGTACCAGTATAATACACTGCAATTCATCCCATAATTTGCACAGTTTGGTGAAGTACATTAAGAGGTTAGAATTACCTTGTGAAATGCTTCCAATTTCCCTTCGGATCTGATACTCTTGAGGTCCCGTAGAGTCGCCAAATCGATTTGCAAGTTTATCCCACAGATCCTTGGCAGAAGACACATACAAAAAAGCATCATGCAAATCCGTCGTCATTGAGTTCAAAATCCAGGACTCAACCATGGCATTGGCGCTCATGATCTCTTCATAATCGGGCGCATCCTCAGCTGGGATCTGGATCTTGCCAGTAATATAACTAAGTTTATGTTTCGCCGCTAGGGCCTTCTTCATGGACGTACTCCACGTCCTGTAATTGAATCCGTTCAGTGGTGTAGTTACAAGACTAGCACCTGGATTATCTGATTCTTTCTTCTGATTCGTCGTCATCTGGAAAGTGCAGTTCTTGAAATCCCGTTCACCTCACCGTCGTCGAGAGAAAACCGCTGAAAAACGGTTAAGCTAGCTTTGATACCATATAAAACTATAACAGAGTAGTTTAGTGAGAGAAAAACAGAGTCTCTCTCTCTTTCACGTTAATTCATTGGTAAGCTCAGTATTATGAGCTTAAATATGAGTTCAACTATACAGTAAAAGTAAATGTTGGTAAAACGCAAAAGAACAATCTAACTAACTATTTACAGTAGAATGAAACATATAAGCTTTTCAATAGGGAATTAGACTCGATGGACTAATTTCTTTTGTTTTCTTTCCCTTGTATAAAAAAAGGTTGAACTTTGGATTGGACTCAAAAAAAATTTTAAAATTATAAACTTCAGGTCAAACTCGAATTCAAGTTATCAACTTGGTTCAAAGTTTTGATATTTAGTAGAACTTTGGTCCAGATCTAAATAGACTTTAAGTTGCCTAAATTTGATTATACTCGAGTTCAAGTCGAGAGTCTCAAGTTCATTGAAATTAGGGGCAAATCAAACATGAACATAAAATTTGGACATAGTTCTAACCTTTGCATTCAAAAGGTGGAATCGCCTATTCCAAGCGCCCCACACGTCAGCCCAACATAGTGATTAGGGGAGGGTAAATCATGATTTAATCTCACTCAGTTCCTTAAAAAGGCGGCTTAACATTCGGTGCACACAAAGAACCATTACATTGAATAAAACTTTTACATTGTTATTGTTGAAACTCGAACCCGAGATCCTTGCACTCAACAACCTGATTCGTATAAATGTTACATGAAAGTTAGATGCACAATATTTTTTTAAACTTACATGAGCTCAACTAATTAGTGTAATATAGATTTAGACCAACATTTTAATTGCAACAAAAATATCCCATCTTGTTTCCACGTGTGCAAAGAACATTACCCACCAAAAGGAAAGGCGCTGTAGTGGTCACGCAGATCCCAAACAAATCATCAGATTCTGGCCCTTGAAAGCTCGTGATGTGGAGGACCTAAGCAAATCATTTAAGAACCAAGGCAGGTTCTAACAAAGTTGTTGAGTATCGTATCCAATTTCAGATGAATCTAATTTATATTCAATATTAGAATTATAAATTTTATTTACAGTATTATAAATAAATAAATTTGCTATATATTTATTTATTATTTATTATTACATAAATTATATAATTGAATATAAATATCATTTACAACCTTTAATCGAGAGTGGCACTGGCACCAATTTGGACGAAGTCTACTACTACTACAGTGGTTGATTTGTTATTTACCTTGAAAACAAGGGCGATCTATAAGATAAGGGCTTTTTATTTGAAAAAAAGGACAAAAGATTGGTCAGCGGCAAGAAAAGGTCGGTCCTGTGAATGCTATATTTGCAGCTTTAAGTGGCAAAAATATAATTTTAAATTAAAGGTTATTACCTCTTTTTACATTATTTCACACGCTTTTTGCTAAATTTACTATCCTAACCATTTCTACCCTATAATTTCAAGCCGCAATTCCCCTCACGGACGTGAAAATTTTCTTAAATGAATCTTATTTATCGGTATTAGCAAATAATTAATTTTTAATTTTTTTTATTATCTACCTCTTTATTTATATGTATTCTTTTATCGTTATTCTCTTTGTATTTTATTGCATTTGGTATTTTTTATAAAAAATTTCACTTTCTTTTTTGGCTTTCTCAAATAAAAAGCATTCTCTGTTCAGACCAAGAACAGAAAAATCCGACCAGTGGTTTTCCCGACAACTGGAGAGTGAAAATCATGGCGTATTTTCTCAAGAAACAAACAGATTTTTCTTTTTAGCGATTGTTTTCTGTGTGTTTTTTCCTTTTTCAGTCTGGTTGAGTGAGTGATGCAATAGAGAAGCTTGGCAAGTACGGTTTTGAGCTCAGCTACTACGGAAAGCTCTTAGAATTAGCAGTTACACCTAAAGCTTCAAAAAAAGTGCTTTTTGGAGTCTCAGAGTTGCAGCTACAGGTTATGATCTTTTAAGTTGGCTGATGATTTGTCCCTTCTTCAACTTTCAGCATCCCTACGCTTATTTTGGGTGAAATTTGAGCCTGCTTCTGGTTCAAGTTACTGTTTTTTGTTTTGGTGAAAAAGCTTTCTAGAACGGTTGTGTGGTGTTATGGAAAAAGTTACTTGCTTTGTTTATCTTTTAGAGGATCTTTTCTCATGTGTTTTTAGTTCTTGGTTGGTTATTAGGTTGTGATCTTTCTAGGTTTGTTCTTTTGTGATCATTAGCATGTTCTTAGTCTTGATCTCAGTTAGAAATTCTCTGATAAATTTGTAAGTAACATGGAAGTTAGGAAAAAGGTGTTGTCTTTCCTCGTTATATTTCTTATTTTTACTGGTCTGAAGTCAAGTGCTAAATGGCTTCAGTTGAAGAGACATATTAGGATGATGTATTGCCAGTGAATTTTTTGTTTGTTTGAATATGCTATTTTTTTTTCTATTTTGATATCTTTTATGCATTTTCTTTGGAATCTATAAAGTTTTGGCCAACTTTGAACGGCAGGTTTTGGTTATTGAAGTCAATTAAATTCCATGGGTTAAAACTTTTTGTTTCTCATTTGCTTTTTCTTTTGTTGATTTGATGCTTACAGATGCTGGAACTAGAATCTAGTTTCGGCTGAGGGCTTGGTTATTTTTAGATATACTTTTCAGTTTGTTTTTGCATGGAAGCTAGAGAAGGCTTAAGCTCGGGGGTTACAGTGATAGGAGCAGAAGCTCCATCTACATATCATGTTGCACCAAGAACTGAAAACCCTGGCCAGATTGATGGCTCACAGGCTATGGGTGTATCACCAGTTAGTGTAGGATTAAGTGGAACAGCAGAAAAGAAGAAGAGGGGTAGACCAAGAAAGTATGGGCCAGATGGGTCGGTGGCACGACCCTTGTCACCAATGCCAATATCGTCTTCAGCCCCGCCTGGTGGAGATTTTTCAGCTGGAAAGCCTGGTAAGGTGTGGCCTGGTAGTTACGAGAAGAAGAAATACAAGAAAATGGGGATGGAAAATTTAGGTAGATTCTTGTCTTTTTGACTTTTTTTTTCCTTGTCAAGCTAGTTTTTAAAGTTATATGTGTTTTAATGTTTAAGTTTAGCTGACACATGCTTAGCCTTTGTGAATACTAATGATGATAATCTAGTTATTTACTTTGTTAAAATTAAGTTATTCTTAAAATTGGACTTTACTTGGCCTTGATCTTATGGGATCATTTGTTACTTGGTTTGAACAATATTAAGTTTTTGTAATGGTTGCTTGTCATCAAGCTAGGACCTTGATTTGAGACACTTCTTATGGAAGTGAAATTTTGATTCCAACTGTAAAAGAGTGGGATCTGGATTCTTGGTATTGAGGGTATATATTGTATGACCAGGACCACATTTTCTACCTTTTCATTTAGTGTACTAGATTCTGTTACAAAGTCAAAGTGGAAAGAATATTTCTTGAGAGTGTGCTGTGTGCGTTTCTATACCCTGTTGAGTCTTTCCGATAACATTGGTCAGAAGAGTATGTGTTATCTGATTGTCGCTCGATACTGTTATTATGGTCGGTGGCTTTACTGTCCAACACCTCTAGGTGCCCTTAAGCCCTTTAGTGATGAGGCTACTTTACAGAGTTCCCTCCAGCATAGATAGTTACTTTGGTGTGCTGCTGATTCTTTCGTTTATACCCTGGTGTTACTTGATCAATAATGATCCCAATCACTTCCATCTAATACTTGGAAGAACATGTACACATGATTAATGATCTTTTATTTTTAGTTGATATCATATGGTGCTTCTTCTTCAGTAAGTTCTTTAAGCTGGCTTGTAGTACATTATCCAGTTCTAAACTCGCTTTTATTTTTTACTGTTTAATTCTTATATGTACAATCACTGAATAACTCTTAGATCTATTATGTTGAAAGTTGTTCTAGTAGTAGATGGAAGTTTTAATTAAACAGTATTAGTAAAAATCAGTGGTAACTTTTAACTCCAGTAACTTGATCGGAAATTGTTTAAAAGTATTAAGAAGTTACCAAGTTTGAAAATGGAAATTTAACGCGTGCATTTATGTACTTAAAATTGTCTTCAACAGATTGTGCACACATAATAATGTATTATAAGGTAGCTCATTCATTCCAGGAAATAGTTAACGCGTGTTGAAAAGGGCTTGCTCTTTGGTTGTTTATTGTGAATTTCATATATTGTCTGACTGCAAAATTATATATTTGCTTTAAGTACGACTACAGTTCACTCATGTCTCATCTTTAACTTGTAGGTGAGTGGGCTGCTAATTCTGTCGGTACAAATTTTACTCCCCATGTCATCACTGTTAATACCGGCGAGGTAATAATGGATTAACATTTGGAAATATTAGCGATCATATGCCAACTCTATTTGCTTCATCGTGTGAACACAAAAAGTTTGTCCCGCCTTTGTCCATTTAAAAAACCACTAAAACTATCGAAAAGCATATGATGCATTTATATTTATTCTGTTAGGGATAAAAATGAAAGGAGACTCAGAATAGCCTTAATGATACCCAACAAAATTTTCATTTTCTTTCATGTTTTATTTGCAACTTCATATTCTGGATAAGTTGTATGGCACCTAACTTAAAAATTTCTTTGCTTGCAGGATGTAACCATGAAGGTTATATCATTTTCACAGCAAGGACCTCGGGCAATCTGTATACTGTCTGCTAATGGAGTCATTTCAAATGTTACACTTCGTCAACCCGATTCTTCTGGGGGTACTTTGACATATGAGGTTCACCACCAATTATGAATCAGATGCGCTTATCTAATGAGTTTTCTGTGTTCCATACTTACTACCTATTATGGCATATGTCATCCAGCAAAGATTGTGCTGAGCTTGATATTACATAAATTTAAGAGCAAATTTAACCCCGCTAATAATGATTTTCAATTGCAACTGTTGAAATTGGCATTGAGTCAAACAAGCATTTGATGGACATTCACATAATATTCTGTAAATATGGACCAACTTAAAAAGAAACTCTGCGAGCATTCAGATTTAAGCTTCTTCTTTTCAGCAATACTAGTTAGCTGGTTTGTTAATCACACGATGAGCCAGAGTAGAAAATGTTTAACTATATTGCGACAGTGAACACAATGATCTGAAGGTTATGATTGGTTGGGGCTTTGGGTGCTTGAAAGAATTTGATGTATTGGCTTTATTTATTATTATTCTCCTGTAATCTGTTCCAGGGTCGTTTTGAAATACTTTCCCTGTCGGGATCTTTCATGCCTACCGAGACTCAAGGAACAAGAAGTAGATCAGGGGGGATGAGCGTCTCTTTGGCCAGCCCTGATGGTCGAGTTGTAGGTGGGAGTGTTGCTGGACTTCTGGTGGCAGCTAGTCCTGTGCAGGTAATCTCATCTGTAATTCTTTTGCAGTGTCATAGGTTCTATATACTGTCTATGTTTTGATATCTTAAAAATTATTGCTTTGTTCAGACTAGTCGCTAAGAAATGGCTGTTATAACAATTATAGTTTAGGTGAGGAGTATCAGATTATGTATCACAACTTGGATTGGATTTTCCATTAGCCAAAAAGCTGGATATTTGGATTGTTGAACTTTCTTTTTCTTCTCTTTTGGTATTGTGGGCTGGAATTGGAGATTTGGATACTAATGCAAGCTATTGCTAGCAGGTTGTAGTAGGCAGTTTCCTACCAGGCAACCAGCAGGACCAGAAACCTAAGAAACCAAAGACGGAGATGCTACCAGTTTCCGTTGCACATATCCCCACATTAGCTGCTGCAGGACAGGCTCCAAATGCTGAACCAGAAGAGGCAATGGATGGACATAGACAGCCTAATTCCATTTCATTTCAAAGAGAAAATTGGGCAGCAATGCCACCTGTGCAGGATGCAAGGAAGTCCGGAACCGATATCAACATATCTTTGCCGGAAGGTTGATTCACAAGAGCAAACAAATAAACAAACATAAGCTCTGAAGTTGCAAATCTGAGGGTCTCATAACTGACTTAGTTGATTGTTGTTACACATGGGACCATTGATGTTTCTCTTATTAAAGTTGCTTGTAAACTTATTGAAATGTTGCTTTATTTTAATCTAGAGGACATGTTTCTTGCTGGTCACAAACCAAAATCTCAGGCTATTAGATGTAGCACGGTAGGATGTTTATTTATAATGGACTTTGTGGATTTAGAGTCAGCTTCCTGCCCTTTTCATTACTGAATGTGTTGGTGACATATCCTTGGAACTCCTTGGAGATGTCCCAATAATGGATGAGTTTTGATGAGATTTTGGAGCAGTAAAATTGAAAGAACTAGTCAGGGGTCAGGCGAAAAAGGGTTTTCCATCTTCTTATAGAGCTATATATTGGTTCTGATTTGGGCTCGTTCTTGTGGTTATGCATCATCATGGTCGAGGATGCCTCCTTTTTTGTGTTGTTATCAAGTTCAAGCCTGAGTTAGATCAGGTTGAACGTGAATCTTAATTTGAGTCTGGTAAAATCGAGTTTAGCCTATTAATTTCGGATTGAGTCGAATTCGGTTGTCTTAACTATTCAATCTTAACGTCATAGTCAAAAAAAAATCTAAAGGACGCTGTAGCTCTCTGACCTTGTAAATAAACAAGAGACTCGAGCACTAAAAGTCTAAAACACCATCATCAAGACGGCACTCTCTTCATTCTTCCTTATTCATTGTTGACAACAGCTGCAAGACCAGCTAACCAAGGACGAGCATAGCCTTATTTGGGCACTGTCAGTTTTCTTTCATCGTCAAAACTTTCTCAAATCGACCTACAAGTTCCTCATGGTAAATAATCTGGTCGTATCGCTTTCTTTTTCATGTTCAACTTTGTCATTATCACCTTGTTTCCTGGTAAGTTCCAAGATATCTGACGAAGATATTGAAGGGTTACTTTCTCAAACTGCTTTTGTCTATGAACAAATATTACCAACAAATGAGGACAATGAAGATACTACAAAACATTAAGGCTACGATGGATATGAAGAAGTTAATAATGCTGAAGTTGAGAAGAGAGCAGAGGAAGTCATAGCGAAGGCCAATCAGAAATGGAGACAGTAGCTACTGACTCTGAGGCTTCTCTGATTACAGTCGCTTGATTACTCACACATGGTCGTCTGACAAGTCTAGTGCTGATGAATTCAGAAGTTTTGGTATTAATGGAGGACAATGAAACGCTTGCATATTGAATTGTACTGTACAGATAATACTTGATGTGCTTCGATATTTAACTTTCAGATTATTTTGGTTTCCAAAAGTGGGCAAAAAACATGAAGTGGCAAGTTGAAGTTCACTAAAATTTGCCCAAGCCAAATGACACGTGAAAATTTCATGCACTATTCTGAACATGTTTCTAAATGAGGGTAAAAAGTGTTCCAATTTCTCAAACACCTGCAAATAGTAAATGCTTCAGTTATAATCAAATCTGCCACATACCATGCCTATACAAGCATTTTTCCATCAGCTGAAACTGACAGTTGATTGCCATCACCTCCCCTCCCCATGATGCCTCATAAATGAATTGTTCATCACCAATATCACCAATTGTTTAGGATCCACCATATTCATCTAAGCAATTCAGGAGATGCTGCAATAAAGAGCCATCAAATTTTCCAAGGATTCCATGTCCTTTGTCAAGAGGGGTCATAAAAAGGACGCATTCAGGTGAACCCTCTTAACAAACTGAGTTGATTTCTTCCTTTTCAAGATTACCAATTCAAAAGGGTCAATTCGCTTCCTAAAGCAAACAATCCAGATGGGTGAATCTAAAGAAATTTAAGAACTCACAGAAGCAAACCTGGCGAGAGGATATTGCCTGCCTCATTAATCTTCCTCCTCAAGAACTGTCCAAAGCAACCTAGTATACAAAGAGGGAATCAATATACAAAGCACCATGAAAAATCACTGAAAAAGAAAGGCCAACAATTCAGTAGGGCCAATGGAAGTGAGCTCTTGAAATTACCAGAATACAGAGACGACTAAAAGAATAATAAGGTACCCAAGCTTGAAAAGCCTTCGCTGTTTTTCCCGATTAACCTGGTTGTAGAATTCAGTAACATCGACGAGGTGTTGTCTTCGTGTGTACCTGACCGTTAATTTACAAAACAAATTGATTATTCTGATTAATGACACATCTTGTTTGTAAAGAAGATATTCCATTATTCTTCAGCTTCTATGTTTAAACTGGAGCCAAAAGAGAATTCAATTTTGCAGTTTAAAAAGAGTGGCGTCCCTACTCGACGGGTGGATCTTGCAGTCAAGGTCCCTCTTAATACTATTAACAACTTCTCAAAAGTAGACCTTTAATAAAACCCAATAAACAACCTAAAGAAATGGAAGTTTCTTCAAGCTTACCAAACCCAACAGCGAATCTCTCTTTCTCAAAACAAAGCACGAATACACTGTTCAAAGCATCTACTCTTCAGGGGAACATAAACAACCCAGTTTTATAAAGTGTTAAAGTTGGCAAGAAGAAACTTACAGTGTCAAATTGTAACAAAGGTAGGGCAGGGACAGAAGACACATAAACCAATGACCTGTAAACAGAAATGACATGCACAACAGTCCTTGAATCACGTATTCCGGCAATACAACCGAGTTTATCTGATTCGCTGAGTCGTAAGGATTTATATAGTCAGTCTCAAGATCCGACAAGTTCAGAAGCTGCAACAATTACCCAGATGAAATTGAATAAAATCAAGAAAACCCAATTCAGAATTCATCTCTCTTAATGTCCCTCCCACATCAAAACACCGTATAGAAAGAAGAAGCGACGTCACAGAAAGTGGTTGAGAGGTAAAAGAAGGGAATTTGAACCTGAAATCCAACAATGCCAATAACAGCCATAAGTAACAAGAAGTTCAATAACCATCCAATCACACTCGACATAGCCACTTTTCACTCCCGTCTTTCTCTGTTCTATCACTGTTTCTGCTTGGCACGCAACTACATCTGTTATACGATAGTCCATTCGTTGACCCTTCTGATGAAGTTCCATTCGTTATTGAGAACAGGCCGGGCCCGTTTCAGGCCTTTAAATCCTGGTTTAAGGCCGAAACTCGTTAATTGGCTCATTCAGGTTAAAAATCCAAATTTGTATTTTTTATATTAAAATTCAGTTTAATTTTTTATTTATTTAAATTAGATTAAATATATAAATAATGCTACTTTTAAGTTGAGTATACACTAAATAAATTATTAAATATCCATTATATATTTTAAATAATGTATTTTAATAAATTAATAAAATTCGTGCAAATAACATTTACATATTTTGATATATTTCTCTTTAACTCCAAATTTTCAAAATAATAGTATTATTATGAAAAAAATATTATTATTAGAATAGATACACGGAATAATTTTAAATTCAATAAATAGGACAGTTAGACTTTTTTTAAAATATTTATTTTTCAAAAAAAGTAAATAAGATATTTCGTTATAATTATGAATTAATATCTTTAAAATGATAAAAAATTATAATAAAGAAGTTATATTAAATGGAAATAGTAGTTATTATGAATTAATTCGACTATCAAAATTAGTTTATTTGTAAAATGCAAAGAGAAGACTACGTATAATTGATAGGGATGGTAATGAATCAGCCTATGGGTTGACTTTGCCAATTTTTTAATATAATTTTTTTAAAATTAAAAGTTTAAAATAACATCTTTTTCTTAATTGAGTTCTGATCTGAGCTACGTAAGCCCAGACTTACCCAAAGTCCAACTTTCTTATCGTTTTGCTTAGAAGAATTAGAATTTAAATAACTCGTTAAAAACATTCGAATCAATGTCGCTCATTGCGATTCTTAAAAATTGATGTCCTTTTTTATGATATTTTCAAAGTGAAGAGTCTTAGGGGGCGTTTAGTTTGAGCACAGGGTTGGGTATGGATATGGGTATAATAGTAGAAGGGAATGAGAATAGATATAAAAAATAAAAAATGATGTTTGGTTTGTAACTTGAGTTTCTGTATTAATACCAATAATGTTGTTTAGTTTGTTGCATTAATGAGAATGAAAGATAATATAATACCATTTTTTCATATCATATTTAAAATGTAATATAAAGCATAAAACAATATCAAAATATGAGAGCTCACGTTAAAATTAATGTTCTACATTGAAATTAAAGGTAGCTATTATGTTAACGAATATGAGTGCTCACATAATGAGCAATTATATTATAAACATGGATTTATTGTAAAAAATAAAAAGAAAAAATCATTTTATAATCATGTACAATTTCATGTTATGATGATTATATCCTTAGAAATTAAATTGCTTTAAACATAAACACCGAAAGAAGTATTGAAATAGCTACAAGTTTCCAATAACTTCAAAATTGAATAACGCAAGAGCCAGTCAAACAGCTTTATAATTATGAATAATAATGATAATAAAAAAATAATAAGAAAATTAATTTTGTATAATAATAATAATAATAAGTACAAAATTTATAATAATAATTAATAACAACAACAACAACAACAATAATAATAATAATAATAATAATAATAATAACAAATAATAATAATAATAATAAATAACTAATAACTAATAATAGACACCCTAACATAAGCAGGGACTCGATTTCTAATTCTAGAAAACTCAATTCATCGAATAAGAGGACTATAATTGGTCAAATTATCATACTATAGCCAAATATCCTCTCCATCACCCTACCTGTGTTTGACATAGGGATAAATCATGTCATGTAAGCTAAGCATATGATTAAAAATTCATGAGAAGTCCTGGACTGTTGAGTTGCCAGAAATAATTCCCCTTTTATTAATTGCAACAAAGATATAAATTTATGTTCAAATTCATTATAGTTGAATTTTTTATTTAATTTTAAATTATAAATTTATTATGTAAATGATTAAATATGTAGTTTTCAAACTATTAAATATTTTTATAAGTTTATTATCATCATAAAAAAATTGGATGCAAATGTCATATAGCTAAATTTAGTAATTTATAGAAATTAATGGTTTGAATAAAATCATTTTAATTTAAAATAAGAATGTGGTAGTTCTTATCATGATTTAAAAATTTGTTCTGACCGGTTCAATCATTCAAAATTTTCAGTTTGGTTTTTAACTTTTCGATTTGATTTACTTTAATAACTCTTGTTGTTAAAAATTTGATCAATTTATTAATTAATAGGTCAATTTTAGTAAATTAATAAATTCTTATAAATTAAAATTCAAACAATATTTTCTCAATTAAACTTGAAATTCTTTGATAGGTAAGAACAATCTCTTTTAATCATATTTTAAATTCCTTAATTTTTAGTCGGTTTATAACGATCTAATACTGGTTAAATCTTTTAAACTTTAAACCTTTTAATTTATCGGTTCAACTTTCAATACAATTTTTAAAACATTGGTTCTTATTGTTTATTTCTGAAAACAACTAAACAAATAAATGTGGCACAAAGAAAATGTAGAAGTGGAGTTTATTAGATTGTTCCAAGACTGGTCTTAAATATAAAAAGAGAAATACATTCATAGGCATTAGTTAGGTAAATATGTTCAGTTAAACCAAAGTAAAGATTCACAGGTACCAAAAAGTTGTAATTGGTATATAAGGGACAAGATTTACTTATCATAAGATAAACGACGAAGGTTGCATGTCTTTTAAGAAAAATATAATTCATCAAACAGTTAAAGGGCAGAATATGAATATGGTGTGAGATTTACCTCAGTTCTTAGTTCGAAATAAATGTTTACTGTGACTCGAATTGAGAGATTGCTCTGAGTGTGGTTTTAGCATTGGTGCGGTGAACTTGTATCGTGTAGAATCGAAGAGATGACAAAAGTCAACCATTTGTATTTGGAATCCGAGATCTTGACAGCCATGCTATCCTTTTTTTACATGATGAAGTAATAAATAGAGGAACTCCTTAGATCTCCAATGAACATTAAGTGAATTACTAACCGACGTCTGAAAGTGTTATATGGTTATCTCATATCCGGAATTTGGTCTGTCATTGTAATGCCCTGTTGCTTGCCAATGGCATCTAAATTTTCCAATTTTGTTGCTTAAGAATGTGCATAATCTCAACAACTATTGGATATAACTCTTTCATCTTATTGATGATAATCCTTTCTTTTCGTATCTGTAGTGGTCCCAGTGGATCCTTTAAGCAATCATAAACAAACTCATATCATTTCGTAATTATTGCATTTATAAGAAAGTACGTAAATAGCTATCAAAAGGCAAAATTAGAAAAGGCAGGCAAACACTTGATTTTATTGGTTTATGCCCTACAGTCAATCGCTTTGGTTGTAGTTTAGTGACAAAATTATTAATAAAGACATTCTTTATCTTTATGTATTAGTTACATTTGATGTTTTAGTAATAAAGATAAAATCTTTGAAATAATTAATGTATAATTAAAATTATGGTGAGATCATAATTGTAAGATTCAATTTATATTTACATATTATTCTTAAATGTTCTTAGTTGTAGTTTCATCAAGATAGGATATTGTTGAAACGATAAAATTAGCACAAATTATGTTTCTTTCTTATAAAGAAAGTAATTAATCTCATAAATTAAGATATGAAGATACTTAAATTAATGTGTGTGTGATTACAAGAGAATAAGTCACTAAACTGATCCGACTATGAGAATCTCAAATATAATATTACTTATGTGTCTGTAGATTTTTTTCATAATGATGGTTGTATAATTGATCCTTAAACTTGAGATTACCAAGGTATTTTATGTGAGAATTATTATGTTTTGATGCCACTTATAAACCATTCTAGGATAATTTAATCAATAGTAATTGAGTGCAGTATGAACCATATGGAAATAGTTGAGTAAGTCAATAAAAGATTCGTGACTTTAAAATAATTAGAGAGAATGTTTCATTATTCTTGATTATTAGTAATTTATGGAATTCTCTGACCAGAATAAATTGATATTTGAAAAGAAGTTTTCAAATATCAACTATAAATCAATTACTAATTAGCAAGAATAAACATGATTGGACTAAAAGAGTAGACAATATATTCATACTCTGTCCAATTAGAATATTAGATAACGAAAGGATTAAATTATACACCATAATTACGTATGAACAGGTTAAGTCAAACTACTTTGACATTCTTGATATTTGGGTGATTATGACATGTTGCTAGACGTTAATGTTGACGTATGATTATAAATTATTTAATTAGCAAAATAAAAAATAAATTAAAAGAAGTTTTAATTTATCTAATTGTAACTGTGAATTAGAATTATAATTTATAGTCATTGCCAATATATTAGGAACCTAATGGATTACACATTAAAGAGCAACTTGTGAGGGAAAAATCAATTTAATTAAGTTGGACTTAATTATAAAGTTTGAAAAACTTTAGGGATCAAATATAAGATATTTGATTTTTATTAAAATTAAGTTAATTATAATTGGTCTATGACTTTAATTATAATTAAAGAATTTAATTTTAATTACAAAACTACCCCAATGATTTTTCTATTAATAGGAAGAAAAGAAAAATAAACTAGCATTCTTAGATTCTTCCTCTCAAAATGTTGAGAAGTTGTTCTGTGGATGCCATCAGAGACTGGACATTTGAACAACTCGTGGTTGGCAAATCGGAAAAGTTTCAAAGGATTTTCAACGGGTACACAAATAAGGTATGATCTCTTATAATTCGTATTTTTGTCTTATTCAAGTTAATCAATTATCGGGATCCGTTCGGAATCTGTAAAAAGTTTTGTTTTTCGCTGTGCCCATGAGTCGATAACGATTGGATTCTAATAGTAGTATCATAGTCTTCTTTAATTGTTTATCTTGAATTAGAGGATTGATTGTTATTGATTTGTTAAAAATTAAGGTTTTTACGAACTATTTTTATTTGTTCTTCGCGACTATTTTTTTGTCTGTTCTAGAAATTGTTTCCACGACTACTCTTGTGATTTCTGAAAATTTTGTTTTCAGTTTGCCTCTATGTATGTTATGCCCATTTATGCGTTTCAATTTTTATACTTTATACGGGATAATTAATTTCTTAAAAATTTAAACCCTTGAGAACATATACGATGCTTATGCGATGGTTCTGAAAATTGTTTTTGTGTACTTTGCGTTTTGAGTTCTGGAAATTGATTGTGTTATGCATTGAAATCCCTACTTTTTCTACTGCCCTTATTATCTGGATCTGGAAAGTTTGCTTTGTCTATGTGTTGAGCATTTTTTGGGTTAACTGCCTTGTATTGTGCTTTTTCATGTTTATGTTTCTACCCATTACTGCGATTGCTTATGCAAGATTACTTCTGTCCACGAATCAGTGTGTTCCCTTATTTTTGGATTTGAAAATTTGTGTGTTCTGCCTTGTGTTTGTCGAATCATCACCCATCTGTGGTGAAAAGTGACTGGGTCGCCATTGACTCCAGCAATGCCAGTGGGTTGCTCACGACGCCACTGGCGACAAGCAACCCTAATTGTTGGCGTCGCTAGGGCGATTAAACGCCCATGGATGACGTGAGTCAGACGAGGCAACAGTGGAGACCAGTTGACGGAAGGAAGCAACACGCAGAAGATGAGCAGACGCAAGTGACGGTGAGAAGACAGGCGATGATTGTTGGAGGACCCACGTTACTCCAACACGTTAAACAATCATGGGGCTGGAGTTTGAGACTCGCTGGTTGGAAAAACGTGGGAGTACCACGTTCCATGGATGGACAAATGTGGGGATGAAGCAGATGGAGCGTTCTCCAGAAATGTGAAGACGTTTCTCGAGAAAGTGCAGGAGAATGATAGGTGCGTACAAGACACGTGCCCGTTGTTCTCTGAAAACACGTTGGTGAAGACGTGAATGGTGCGCCTGGGGTGCGTGCAAGACACGCCCGCCGTTCTCTGAAAATACGTTGCTAAAGACGTGAAAGGTGCACCTAGGGCACGTGCATCGCACATTCCCGCACCCAACGCCACAGAGACTTCTAGCGCATGTACTTTGCTTATTTGTTTTAACATCTTTAAAGCCTTAATTTCAATATGAATTTAAAAGGGGTTTTTTTTCTTATGTTTGAAAACAAATTTTCAAAGGGAATTTTTGTTAGGAAAAGTTTTGAAATTTAATTTAATTTTTCAACAATTGAATTATTAAATTAAATTAGTTATCAAATCAATAATTATAATCAAGCTAAGGGTTTTAAATGATTTCTTTCATAAATAT
>JANKYE010000005.1:1453173-1463308 GCA_032467995.1 Erythroxylum dillonii | reverse complement strand
AATTATATACAAAGATAATTTCCTAATTCATTATCTTAAATTTTGTAGTTAAAATATAATATTTGTAATTATATATAAGTTTATTTAGGTAAAAGCTAATTTCTGATTAAAACTCTTCGTAAAGCTTCAATTATCATATTTCACATTGTAGTTATATTTCTTATTTTTTTCTTGACTTATTTAAAAATAGTCTTTTAATAAGGTTACGTATTATTATATTTTTTTAAAATTCAATTTTTCAAAATATAATTTTGATTATTAGCCAATTACACGCAAAAAATAAAATATTGAAAAAATAATATAAGAACTACGTGTTTATTAAATAAACTCTGAAGATTTTTATAAAATCATTCAGTTAGAAGTATTTTTCAAGTCAAATTATCTTTACAAAATATAATAATCTAAAAGTGGATTTATAATCTGACATCCGACTATGTCAGCAACACAGGGCCACTTGGTATAGATTTGGAAAATAAATTTATTAACTTAGCAACAAACGTAATGCTTTGAATTATTTTATTTCAAGTGGTGAAAAAAAAAAAGTTTGGTCAAGCATATGAAAACATGCAAACTGGACTTAAATCATATAAACTGCAAATTGCACTTATCATATGAGGTTGCCTTGTAAGCTTGACCTAGGAATAAGACTTTTTTTTGTCTTTCCTAAAAAATCAAAAAATAAAGAACTAATTAATATATATAATATAATTATATTAGGTTAATTATTAGAAAAAGCTCAAAATTTTGTCAATATAATTATATATTAGGTTAATTATAAAAAAACTCAAATTTTCGTCAATTTTTCAATTATAACCCAAAATTTAAAAAGTACAAATAAAATACCCAAATTTTAAATTTTTTTCAATTCTAAACCAAACTTCAAAAAATGGCAATAAAATGTTCAAGCTTTTAATTTTCTTGAATTCTAGCCTAATATTATTTGTTGTTCTCCCTCAGTCATTTGTTTTCTATTTGTTCTTCTGTAACACCTAGTATTTACTTTAATCGGTACACTGAAAAAAAT
This sequence comes from Erythroxylum dillonii, assembly GCA_032467995.1. Taxonomy (NCBI): domain Eukaryota; kingdom Viridiplantae; phylum Streptophyta; class Magnoliopsida; order Malpighiales; family Erythroxylaceae; genus Erythroxylum; species Erythroxylum dillonii. Next base: position 1,462,284 of record JANKYE010000005.1, on the reverse strand, counting down.
TGGTATCTGAGACTAATGTCATTAAAACCAGAACAGTGAACTATAATTTTTGAAAACATCAAATTAATAATGTTTGGCACTTTTTCGGTTGTCAAATGAAATTATACGAGCTGATTTTAAAGAATCATTACAAGAGGGCCTTTTTGTAAATAATGAAAAGAGTGCCATTCTTGTAAATAATGAAAATGAGTGGCTTATAAGTGTAAATAAGACAAAAAAAAGCTTGTCTTCCTCCTCCATCACTTACTAAGTCACCATGGAAGCTTGTTTCTCCAAATTTTCAACCTTTGTAACAACAACGTGAAGGAGAATCAAGCCGATCAGTCGATACAAAATGGTAAGTCTCGATCCTGACATTTGTTTTTACCGATTGGAATTTAGTTTCTCACTTTCTTTTGCCATAGATATAAAACCCACTTGATGAAACTTATGGGTTTGATGCTTTTGATGATGGATTATTATTCTTTGATGTCTAATGACTAATTAACATGAAGAAATTTACATTTTTATGGTGATTTGGGACTAAACTAAAACCTAGGGTTTTGGAGTTCAAAGCTGCCAAGGGAGGCAGATTCGTAGGTCCTCTTTATATGTTTTTTTTTAGCTTTTTAACGTGTGAATTTGGAGAAACTCAAAACTTGGAATTGTAGATACATGTGTCTACTATATCCCTGAATTTTTTTCGAATTTAGGGTTAGCCAAACAAATGAGATATAAGTCCCGAATTGAAGCTGGCTCAGAATACCAGCGGGATTGAAACACGAATTGAAAGTTAATTGTTTGAGGACTTTAGAGTCAAAATTGGATGATGAGTTCTGATTATGAAATGCTCGAAAATGTGTTATCTAATTGTTGTACAAAGGGAAAGTTAATTGGATGAGTATTCTGTAAGATATGACTAAACAAGTGAAGGGTGTTACTGACCTTAGTGACACAAAAGAGAACAGAAACAGGACAACATTATAAAACTCACAATAAATCTAAATTACATCATTTTTTTAGCCATCTTTGGATATGTGATAGCCATATGAGTTTATTGAAAATGACAATTTGAATCACCTCAATTGGATTAGAAATGAATAATTTATAATGATTTTATTCAAGAAGGGTCCAACTTATGACAAAATATTAAGGCTGACTATAAATGAGATATTTGGAAGCCTTAATAACTGAATTAGAAAATGGTCATAAAAGAAAAAATGTGATTTTATGTGCTAAATAGAGGTATGGAAATTTTGAAAAACATTGGACCTATGTAGAAAAAATTATGCCTCTGCGAATGAGTCCTGTACCGAATAGGTTCAAGTAAGATTAAGCTAATCGAGACATAAAGAATCAAGTATTCGGAATTGTGAGCTAAATTTGGATATAATGAAGTCCAATACTTCTAATTTCAAGGGGAAATATGGCTTGTAACCAATTTGACCATTATAGAACATGATGTGTGTTAAGAAATGAGATTTATGTAAGAATGACTAATACAGGTATATGTAATTTTTATGCATGTTACCCAATTGCTTATGAAAGCAGACGAGGAATAGAACTAGAAGTCTTACCTAGTACCTATCAAGTTCAAGAAAATTAGAAAAGAGATTAGAACCACTGAGATAGTCGAGGTGAGTATAATCATGTTACTATACTTATGTAGTATCTTTTTTTATCTTGCGGCTTGTTGAATTATTCTCGAATCTGTATGACTTACTTGATATATGACTCTATGTAATTGAGTCTAGCATATTGTATGCCAGATTGACCAAATGATATTCAGATTCTTTGCATCTTCTGGTTACCTTGTTATGTGAACTCATCTTCTGGTTCCCTTGTTCAACCTATTAATTGCAATTCTTTGATGAATCATGTTTTTCTTGTTAGCCACGATTGATAAGTTCACAGAATACTCAGCTGATGGAGTATATTATCAGATCATGTGCACATAGGTAACCCACCGATGATGGGTTAAATCCAGGTTCTACCTGAAGATGACAGGCCTTCAAGGACAGGGTTAGGCCAACCTTGTCTAGAATCAGAAAAGGAGAGATACGCGTACAAACATGCCTCTGTCTCTTCCTAAGAAATTCAGAAAAACAGAACTCAGAAATGAAAAAGATCAGAATTAGAAATCCTGTAAATTCTACCAAAGAAAGAACCTAAAACTTTGACAAAGAACCCAAAACTTAGAAAAGAAATCAAAAACCAGATTCATTTTTTATAATCGAAAAATTCATAATGAGATTTATTATTGATACTCATGTGATTGTCGCATTTGAAATTACTACCTGTTTATTCATTGATACCAAGTATTATTACTTAGAATGCCACAAACCATTCTTGTGAAGCTAACCTTGTGTTACCTAGCCTCACAAGCATGGTAGCATGTTTATATCTCACTGAGTCGTATTTGTAGACTCACCTGTCATTATTATCATTTAAGGGGATTAGCAGATCGTACGAAGAGAAATTCAAGCTTTTTGAGGCTCGCTTGGATAAACAGACAAGTAATGTTTTTGGCATGATGTTAATTGCAAATGCTTATAGCTGCTTCATGGTTTGTCATAATCATATATACATGATCAGGTATGGATATGCTATATTATTGAGAATGATGTTAGTTGATGATACGAGATGATCATAGATTGATAGATTATAAGTAGATAACGTATGTTAGAATTGCAGATTGAGATCTTTACTTCATTCAAAACTGTTAAGCAGGCATATGGATTAATCAAACAAACGAATGGGTCATGTCGGATTTTCAGTAGAATATAGAAAAGTTAGGCTTACTACGGGTTTTGGTGGTATTAAGCCTACCCATTCCCTAGTGCCAACATGGTCCAAAAGGCAGGTTGTGTCATCTTCTGACGCCTCAATCTACTTTTGCATTATAGCGTACTACACCAATAAGCTTTTTGTTTTTAGTTTGTTCTCCTGATGTCCTTAGTGTGAGGGTGTCAGAACTACGTAATTTGAAAATGAGGGCATCGAGATAACAAATTTAAAATGAAGGGGAAAACTAAAATCAAAGTGTAAGGTCGTTAGAGTTGTGTAATCTGATTTAAGTCATTTGTAAATGACAACGTCATTTTAATTGTGTGATTAAACGAAGTCGTTTCATTAATCTTTATTTGTTGTGTTAATTTTGGCTGACGTGTATTAATACTTAAAATTTCTGAAACACATAGCAAGTGATATCAATAATCTTACGGAAACACTAACATAGGGCTAGGATTGATAAAAATTGAAAGTTTGAGCATTTTATTGCTACTTTTTGAAGTTTAAGCCATAATTGAAAAAATTTGAAAATTTAGACTTTTTATTGCTACTTTTTTTAAATTCGGGTTATAATTGAAAAATTGAAAAAAATTTGAGTTTTTTTTTGTAATTAACCCTTATATATTTATAAAATATATCTCAATTTATCTTATTTCATCAAATAGTAACAGTATAGGAGGATGAGTTAGATACAAACAATTTCAATAAACAATATAGGTTTTAAACACAGATCCAACTTTTACTAGTAGGTTTGACCTAAATTTTTAATAGGATGGAAGTTTGTTTAAACTTAGAAATGAGCTCAGGTTAGATCTTCTAAATTTCAGATTTTTATTTATAAATTCGAATTTATCAGTCTATTTGACTCCAAGACAAACATCCTGTTGATCCTGGATCCCCTGCAGCTGACCGTTTTAGAGCTAATGAATGCCTGGAGAAACCTTTAGCTGAACAATCCTATTAGCCTAGGTTCTTCAAGTTCAGATTCTATCGAACATTTGAGAAAATGATGCAGTTGTTAGCCCGATTGCAGTTGGATTGAACTTGAGGGAGTTGTTAATCAGTTCTTTCAGTTAGATGAATACCATCCTACAGAAGATTTTGAAGCTTCTGAATCAGTTTAAAACTTATAGTAAAATGTTTACCTAAGCTTTGAATCAAAACACCTCTAAGTTTTGATTTTTAATTGATGTGAATCAATGATAAAGAGTCAGTCAGATGTAATAACTTCCTGAAGCAAAGAGATTATAGTTTTTTTTTTTGGTAAATAAGAGAGATTATAGTTGCAGCCACAAAACTGGAACTGGGTCTTGATAATTCTTAATTTTACATGAAAGTTTGCTAATAAACTATCAAGGTCCCACATTTAAGTAAATACAAGAAAGTCACGCCACAAATCCAGATAATATAGTTTCATACACATTGGTTGCAATCTGCAGTCAGATAAATATCAGTCATTAACTTCAAAACAATTGTTAGCGGCTGGCCTATGTTCATATCTTTGCCTCGTCACCTTCCAGAAAACCGAAGGCCAAAACCAAACTTCCAAGTCAAGGTTGAAATGTGACACTTACTGAGCTTAGTTCTTGAATCACGCTTCCAATGGTAGGCCTGTGAAATGGAGATTCATGGGTGCAAAGAAGCGCCAGTTTACAAAGTTTGATAGCTTCCGATTCAGAGAAGCCTTTATCTAGATTTGCATCTACAACTTCTTCAACCCTGTTAGACTCTGCTGCCTGGAGAATCAACTGTGTGACATCACGTTTTCCGCTGAGGATTTGTAGTATGATCATACCGAAAGCATAAACATCACTCTTTTCGGTGAGACGGCCAGTTGACGTGTATTCAGGGGCTAGGTATCCCATGGCAGCGCTCACTTTAAGGGTGGAAAATACAACATCATCTGCAAGAAGCTTGTGCAGGCCTGAATCCGAAAGCAAAGGATTATGCCGTTTGTCAATGAGCACTTTATCTGCAGATATGTTCTGATGAACTAGAGCAGGTTTACTTCCTTTGTTTCCATGCAAGTACCCAATACCTGTCAAGGAACATCAGCTTCAGTACAAATGATAAATCAAAATTATGAAGTACCTTAATAGTTGCCTCCTAAAATATTATCCAACTTCTAATGGCCAACAAGATGCCTAGTGACTACTAAATGGGTTGAGAATGACTCCAAGTGGAACCTGAGGGCAGCTTAAACATAACATGATCAAGTTGTTCGGGGTATCATTTTCCTGACATCGAATGCAACCAAAGGCTATATGTTCAAATCAAATGAAATCCTTTATGATCAATTCATTCACTTCAGAACTTGTTATGGCGATAAATTCACTTTAAGCAAGGACAGTGGAGGACAACTGTTGTAACTTTAATGAACAGAAAGAGACATTTACCTTTAGCAATGCCATTTATTATAGCAATTCTTGTTGGCCACTCGAGGACCTTTCCAGTGCCCGGTTTGACATCTAGATATTGCAACAGGTTCCCATTTGGGACATAATCATAAATCAGAAAACACTCGCCCCTTCCTTTTGAGCAGCAAAAGCCTCTTAGTCTCACCAAATTTTCATGTTTCAATGAGGTTAATATCTTCAATCCCTTCAAAAAATCAACTTCTTCGGATTTGCAACTTGTTTTGGTAATGCTCTTTATAGCAACAACTGAACCATCTCTTAGGATCCCTTTGTAAGTGGTTGAGAAATTGCTTTTTCCCAGCAAATTCCCCTCTGAAAAGCACTGAGTTGCTCGTTCAACATCTTCTAAGTTGAACATGAAACCATCAAGGACTTCATGAGAAAATCCATTTCCATTACGACAAATGGCCAAGGGATCCCAACCATTTGAATACTCTAGATTGATTGGTGGTGAGGCACTTTTCCTGTGAGCCTCCTTTGCCTGATCAGTGCTAAGCCGGCCATCGGCAGTATCGAATGCACTTCCAATTTTCTGCTTTTGACGTCGATATAGCGAGAAGACAATGAGGCCAGAGACTGCTAATACAACAAAAAGTCCAATCACTCCAAATATCACACCAAATTGTGGACCTTTTGAAGTGGAACAAGGACTACTGTTGCAATCAGAAGGCCGGTTTGCCGACTCTCGTATATCGTTGGGCAAAGCACCATTAGGCTTGAAAGGTTCAGGCCTACTGAAATTTAAGCCATCAGAAACTCTGCAAGTTTCCAAATCAGAAAACCCAACGCCACATAGCTCTGGATTGTTGTTATATTGGAATCCTTCATTCAGCCTCCTCAAAGCTTCATCACATTGCATGACAAAATGAAGAGCTCAAGTCAAAGCTGATTCTTTTCTTCTTACTCCAAACAAAAGAACAAAAAGAAAATCAAAATCGAATGCAACATTGTAGTAGGGAAAACAAACTTACCTGAGGGAACATTTCCAGAGAGACTATTATTGCGAATGTCCAGAACTTGTAGCATTGGTGCATTAGCCAACTTTACAGGTATTGAACCAAAAAGGCCATTGAAGCTCACATCTAACCTCGTTAACAAACCCAGATCCCCCAAACTTGCAGGAATTGCTCCAGACAGATGATTATATTGCAGAGAAAGAACACTAAGCCTCTCTAAAGACCCCAGTTGAGTTGGTATGCTCCCTGTCAACTTATTGTAACATAGCTGCAAAACTGTTATCAAGAAAGTCCCGATTTATACTCTGTAAACCCATATTAGCTTGGTATATACGCTGAAATAGGAAGAAAGTAACCTAGAATTCAAACAAAGAAAAAACTAACAAACTAATCCCTCTGACTTCACCATGTGAAGTATAAAATGACTTTACCCCTCTGCTTTGAGCTCTTAATATTAGTTGAAGAAAGTGATTAGGACAGCTCTTTAGGATTTCCCAGAAACAAAAAAGTGCGATATATTGAGATAAAGTCCAAATCTTGTTTAACTTTAAAATGAAAATCTGACCTTGAAGATTAGTCATGTTGCTAATCTGAGCCGGAATCTCCCCAGAAAGGTTGTTGACGTTGAGATACAAATCACTCAGTTCACTCAACTCAGCTATCTCTTTTGGTATCTCTCCGTTGAGTGCATTGAAATGCAGATAAATACCAGTCAACCTCTTCAGCCCACCAACAGCCGCGGGTATCTGGCCGGAGAGACCCTTCCCTTGAAGAGAAATATTAGCAACAAAGCCTTGTTCATTGCACGCAATACCCTCAAAAAACCCTCCACAAGGGTTAGATTTTGGTTCCCATGACGTCAAGAACCGGTTTTGAGGGTCAAGTGAGGCCTTTATTTGCATGAGAAGTTCGATCTCCGTAGGAGCAGACATAGCAGGTGAAAGTAAGTGAGAAAGGAACAGACTTATCAAGTAGCAGAAGACGGAGAAACCCATGTTTTGGTTTGAGCAGAACAGAAGAAAAGACGCGAGCTTTAGAAGAAAAGAAATGGAAAAACCGAGTAACCAGAAACCATGCGTATGCGAGATATAGAGTCTCCTCACTCTTCACTAGCCTAGAAATAACCGGTCGTTGCACTTGCACGTATTAACCAACACGGTATAAAACTACCCTTTTTCTATACCCCAGATCCTCTGTCCAAGTTACCATGTACCAACTCTGTCCAATGTGATCTTAGCCATCCACTTATGTGAACCCTACATAAGTGAATGGCTAAGATCACATTGGACAGAGTTGGTAACTTGGACAGAGGATCACCTCTCCTTTTTCTACTGGTTTGGTAAGTTGGTGTTGTATTATAGAATGTCGTGTAACCATTTCGAAAAACTGAAGCATGATTGGGACGATATCAACCGTCCGATGGAATTTCAATCACATGGATTAAAAAGATCATCTGCGTTCAGTTTCACGGTAAATAATATGGAACTATACTAAGTCCTGAATTGTCAATTCCAGATTCTGTCTCTCTGCAAGAGTGCAGCAGTTGACCAGTTCTATGGGGTCCACTGGGTAAGTGACAATACAAGGAAATTTCAAACTAAGGGCCAGAGAATGGGACTATCTTGCCAGTAAAAATATTCTTAGATTATTTATTATCATGTGAAATACCCAAATTTGCTCAAACAAATAGTAATGAAAATAGTAAATTCTCCTCTAGTCAGTTTTTTCAGTTCTGTTATTACATATGTTATAGTATCGGTCCGATATCGGACCGAGGTTCAATGAGCAATCATCACGTATTTAGTACATAGTCATAAACGAGGAAGTCACTTGAATGAGCTTTGTATTGTATGAGTTATTACACTTTCGAAATATTGCTGAATATATAAAATTAATTTTACATAATAGTTTAAGTTATTATAATAAAATGATTATTTAATATGATATTAGAGTTTTATGATTAAGTAATTGTGAGTTTAAATTCTACCACTCATTTATGATTTAGTACAAAATAAAGTGAACCTGTGCAAGTTTCAAATTCAAAAAGCTTTTACTTAAGGAAATGTGTTACTGAATATATAAAATCAATTAAGCTTACCTTACACAACAGCCTAAACTATTGTAGTGAAACGACCACTTAACAGAAACTACTATTTAGGTTTTTCTGTCAGACCTTAAAAGAAGTGAACATAATCCGACCATGCACAAACATTCTCGTTAGATCTAAGTTTTTAAAATAATAATCGAATTTGTACAAAATATATGTAATTAACTAATTAGTCATAAATTATGTAATTCAAAAATTAATAAATTAATTAAAAAGCAATTTATTTAACAGATTAATAGTTTAATTATTAATAATAAAAAAATATAACATTTTTAAAATATAAAATAATTAATTAATGACGTGTTACTATTTTAAGTAAGTTGCAAATTAAAATCATTAAGAAAAAGAAACCTTGACTAATGTGACAATAAACTCCACCCAACATCTTAAGAAGTCGAAGCACGTTGTTATAGTATCTTAAGTCACAAACAAAATATTATAAGTGAGTGTCGGAAGGAGAAACAATGATGAGAAGCTTTGAAAAATTATAGCGATAGTGAAATCCATGTCTTGGAGACCCCACCCACGACCCACCTTCAGGAAATGGAGTATGGTAAGGTATGTTATGGTGGACAGGTGGAGAACGAAAAGCGGGGGCAAGTTAGGAGTATGATAGTCAGGCAGTAAGTGGGATTCGCCAGACGTCCCATCGAAAGGAAGAAAAAGGCTTCTTTCCGCAAGGACTTTTTTGTCGTTCAATAAAGATCAAAAAGATTCTTTTAAACATTTTCATTTATTTTCTTAATTTATTTATTAAATTGGTTTATTATGAGTTGTTTATAAGTATTTTCTCATAAATTCACATAATTCACAATTCTAGCCCTAACATAGGTAACAGGATGCTACAGTTGGAACCTTAAAA
>JANKYE010000005.1:1433993-1453037 GCA_032467995.1 Erythroxylum dillonii | reverse complement strand
TAATAATTATTATATTGTGATTTGCATATTGTTTAATATATTTTAAATAATATTTATATGCATAAATAATTTTTATTACAAAATAAAATATAGCTATAATTAAAAGTGACGTTGCCAAACAGTCTATTATATGAAGTTATTTAAAAAAACTCTTTTTTAATTGACAGTCAAACAATCAACTGATTTTTTAGAAAAACTCTTCTAAAAAAACTCTACTAGTATAAGTTCATCCAAATATACACTTAATTTTTACATGATTTAAGAACTATATCTACAAACAATTAATAAAAATTATGTTTAAAATTAAATTATTTGATTTTTTATTTTTAATTTAATTAAATTTTTAAAAAGATATTTCAGATTAAAAATTAAAGGTTAAAGACCGTATAATATATTATTCTTAAAATAAATTAGTAATAGATAAATTTATATTTTATATTCTTTTAAAAGTCTATAAAAATTTACATGTTTTAAATTTAAAATTATTCAAATTATTAATTGAAATTTGAAATTAAATAATTGAATGGTGCTTACCTCGAGCTTTACAAAGGAATTTGAATGTTGTCATTCCCTAGAATGAACATAGTGAACTGTTGATTTAACATCAATCTCTATCTACAAAGCTCCATCCGAAATATACGGAGTGCAATAAATGAAGCGGCCAAACATGTTACGCAAGATTGTGGATGCTAGTGAGACATGGGTACAGCAACGGGATCTCAGTCTGACCCGATTCTGTAACTTGAATTGTGCTGCCTGATCTCGAATTTAAATTGGTTTAATTCGTCTATAATGGTATTGTTTTCAGATTTGGCAATTAAGACCGAACCGAAATTAATGAATTCGGTTGAATTTTAGGTTTTCTTTTTCAGAATTTGAAGTAAAAGTTGGGAACAAAATTGAAATTATTTTGAATAAAACAATAGTTTCTAAATTTTTAATTTAAAATTTTAACTTGAGTTCGGACTGTGTACTTTTGACTCGATCAAGTTTCATGTCGAACTTAAATTTAGGCAAACTTAAGCGTAGCCCACCTTAATATCGGATCATTTTAAATGATGTTATTTTAGTATTAATTCTTTTAAAATTTAAAATCAAAATATTTGTTGCATGCGCATGTGACTTGGCCCCTCCAAATGTCAAATATAGCTGGCGGCAATTGGTCGCATGCATTCAACAATTATGTCAAATATGACTGGCGACGATTGGTTGCATGTGTTCAACAATTATGTCAAATATGGTTGGCGACTGGTTGTATGCATTCAACGATTATGACCACCGTTTAGAAGAATTTGGATGAAAGCTTGGATTTCATCAACTATAAATAAAATGGATGTTTGCAAGCTTAGATGCACAATTTCCTTCTTACCAATCCTCTTATCATCTCTTCAGTTATTTTCTGTATATTTATGAGTTTTAAAAGCCTTTTGTTCTAGCCTTTATACTTGTATACATTATCTACATATTAGTAAAATTGCTCATCCTCTGGTCATAGACGTAAGTCACATTAACCGAACCATGTAAATTTTTGTATTATGTCTCATTTATTTTGTTTGTCCAATCAGAGGGTATTTTATCTTAACAACATTTTGAATAACTTTTCTAAAATCATAATACTTACAATAATAAATTTAATTAAAAAATATAAAGTCTTTACTAGTTAGGGCCTGCAACTAAGGTCCCGTGACAAGTGAGCAGACATGTTCATGATCACGGACCTATTCGTCCTGTGCTCCATGTGAATTTGTACATAATTCATGATACTTTGTTTTTCATTTGGAAATGTTAATGGTTGTGTTGTGCTACCCATTCAATCGATCTTTAAATGTGACTAATTGAGACTGAAAGTATATTATATTTCTCAATACTAATTAATTCAAATTGTCACTTAGCTTTAAATTGATTGTAAAATTATTTGTTTGAAATGCATAATTAATTAATTGTTAGTTTTACTTATATTTGATATTATATTTATTGTGCACTCTAAACATAGATATTACAAATCACATATCCTAAAAATAAATTTTATGAATTTGATTAAATTGACAATAACTAAACCAATCTAATCGAATCATCTTATGATTCATATTCAATTTAAATTTGCTCAACTCAAATCGAATTTAAAATTTAATTAAATTGGAATATTTTGAAATTTGATTAAAATTGGAGCAAAGGCATGTTATTTTAATCTATAAATTAATTATAATAAAATGACTTTTTTGTTTAAATTAACTTTAAAAAATGAACCAATCATTTTAAATTAAACTCAATTTAAAATTTAATTTATTAAATTTGATTTAAAAGACATAATTTATGAACGACACGAGATCACACGTGTGGTTTAACCTATTCCAAGTCTATATTACTAATTTTTAATCACATATTTATATAAAACTTATGTGAATAAAAATTAATAAAATAAAATTTTAATAGAAACGGATTACCTGACCTTTTCGTTTGTCATGTTTGAGGCTTTGTACTGATTACCCAGTTGTGTTGTGAGCAACTGCCGACGGAAAAATTAAGGTTTTCCACAATTATGAACGACACTAATGCCAAGTTGTAATCGTGACTTTTATGTCATGTTGGAATTTTTTTTTGATTATCGATCGCATTGGACAACTAGACATTGACAATCATAATAGAATTCGTGACTTTAATGTCAAAAACCCCAAATGACTTTTGGTTTTTTTAATGAAAAATTGAAGTTATTGCTTTTTTAATATATGTTAATAGTGTATACTTTCTCATATTTAAAATAAAAGTCGTTTTAAAAAGATGCACACTTATTATAAAAGTTAATGAAATGTTTGATATACCCTTATTAATTGCATGTTGAAGTGCCTTGAAAATATAATCTGTGTAATTAAAATGTGAGAGAAATGAAATGGTAATTTTGGAAGAAAAATCATAAACATGTATGAAAAGTCACAAACGACACTGATTTTGAATAATTAAAATCTCTCTAAAATGACTTTTATTTTAGATAGGAGGGAGTATAATATTTGAAATTTACATAACTAAATTAGAATGTTTGAAAAATGATCATTTAAATTTAAGAGATAAAATTAACTTAATTGATTAGCAGTAAAATTTTAAATAAAAGAACATTTAATACATCTAATACAAAAATCTTTAAAATGTAGAAATAATATATTAAAGCACATGAAATTGCATTTTTTTTGTGTAAATCCATTATTACAATAAAAACAACAACAACACTCAGCATAAGTATAAATTTCGTTAATTAAAGGACAAACTTAGTGTACAAAACTTTTCTCTTTATGATGATCCAGTCGGGTTATCAATTATACTGCCAGCTTATTTCCATTTTTAGTTTTCTATCTTTTACTAAAATAAATAGTGCAATAATTAAAATTTATTTTTTGTTGAATAATAATTTGAATATATTTTGAAATGATTGGATAATTTCCCAACCTCAATCAAATAATAACCCAAGCTGGGGCTCTCTAACTCTCCTTCCCTCTAAACTTCTTGAAGATTCCTTCCTTGTTTCAAAACCCAAACTTTCCCGCCTTGGCCTTTTCTTTCTTGCTTCTTGCTTCTTCCTTCTAGCTTGCTTCTCCTGGTGTCTAAGTGTCGATAGGGCCTTGGTAGGCTTGTATTGTGGGATGGAAGTAGGTGAGACTTCCCGTCAACTAGATGAATTTCTGCCTCTGTTGTGTGAACTCCCTCTGCGAGGGGTCTCGACATTGCAGGTCAATGTGACAAAGTCTGACAAGGTAACAGTCCATCGAGAGAATTCCAAAACGTGGTCTAAGAAGCTATTTCCCCTACATAATGAAGGAATCCTAACTCATTACCAAGATGTTGCAAAGGATGGCATCATATGCCCCCTTAAGGAGCTTCTTGAAGCGGGAGCTCAAGTGTGCTTGTCAGCAATATTAGGTTGTTTATGGAATAAGCGTTCAACTTTTCCTGTAGTTAGGGATGGCAATAGGTAGGGTTCGGTTCGGATTTTACTCTATCCATATCCATATCTATATCTATTTTTTATGACTCGACCCATATTCATATCCATCGGTTTTTACGATTTACTACTCATATCCAAATTCATTGGGTTGTTCGGATTTTTGAATATCCATCGAGTTGTATAGCACATAAAAATATAACTTTTAAATAGAAAATATAAAGAGTAAATTTTTGCGAACGCTCCAAATCAAAATTACTTTAATAATAATATGTCAAGATTTTGATTTGTATGTATTAAAAAATCATAAAATTGGAATAATAAAATTCATAATATTTAGTACAAAGACAACATACATTTTTCACAATTTAGAACTGGAACGAAGATTGAAATAACTAAAGCTTCAAATTGTCTTTGCGTAAACTCCACAACATTCAAAACTCCATCTCTATATCATTTGCATTATTATCATCCTATAAGAAAATAAAATACGATGAAAAATGTGAGTACTAAGGAGTCAAGTAGAGATTTTAAAGTTGTTTCTTCGTATAAAATTTTAATATTTTATTATATTTAACCATAAATATTCTAGAAAAAATAGAGTTAATAAAAAAGGGTAGGATATGGGTATCCATGGTTCGGGTTTTACTCTACCCATATCCATATCTATTTTTTATGACTCAACTCATATCCATATCCATATCCATCAGTTTGTACGATTTACTACCCATATCCAAATCCATTGGGTCGGGTAGTGCGGATATTAATCGGGTTGAAACCCACTACCATCCCTACTTGTAGTCAATGCATGGGCAAAAGCTTGATGGAGCAATAAGGGACTACAAAGGGTTTTACTCCGAGAAGACGACACCTTTCTCCTTAAGTTTGAATAGGACAGTGCAGTGTAAGTCATTGCAGAGCAGGGGCCTTGGCACATAGGTGATTAGCTGCTCTTTTTACAACGATGGAGGCTAGGTCTTGAACTGGACAAAGGTACGCTCTCGTCCATCCCACTATGGGTTCATTTCCACAACATGCCTATAGAGTTATGGACAGTTGCAGGGTTGAGCTACGATGCTAGTTTCTTAGGTAAACCTTTAGGTATGGATTCTCAGACAACACATATGGAACAAGTTGGCTATGCTAAAGTGTGCATCAAGGTGCAAAAAAAATTTGCTTCCTTACTGGACAATCTAACAGTGTTAAGCTTGGGGGAAATGGTCCAGAAGACGATCCCACTATCTTACCCTGGAAACCCAATACTGTCAAAAAATGGTTATCTACAAGGGGTGTACTCAACAAGAAACCAAGTGAAGAAATGGTATAACCATCATCTACTAAACGGGGGGTAAGCTAGGGAACTTAATAATCATAATGGAACCAGAAATGTCGAGATAGGACATCTGACGACGGGTAGTTCATGTAACAGGGTCAAATGGAGATTAAAGTTCCGGGTTAGGCCATTGTTTCCCTAGCCAACTATAGCACATCAAAATTGAATTCCTTGTATCTGGAAGCCAAGGAGCCTATGCCATTGGAAGCCGACCTTCCATTAGTAAGGGAATCCTTTGCCTATGAGGATGCTAGTACAATTTTCGAGCCTGAGTGTTCATTATCTAGGGAACTTCCCTTTAATTTGGAATCTTCTGAGCCAACTACTATTATTCTAAAGGCGAATAAGCGTAATACTGCTAGGAAAAAAGATAAGAAGAAACATAAAGGGTTTACATCCACAAAATGTCCTTTTTAGTGTGGAATACTTAAGGTCTCAATGATCCCAGAAAAGAGTTTTGTTAAAGAAGCTTATTTGGGACAAGCAACCTATCCTGGCAGGATTGCTTGAGGTTAGAATCAAAGATATGGACCGTATTAATAACCAGATGAATTTGGGTGCATAATGGAGGAGTATTTCAAATCGTCAATCCCATTACAATGGGCGTATAATCTCTGTGTTTAACTCGGACCTGATTGAGCTCCAAGTTGAGGAGGATAGTGCTTAACAACTGCATTTATCATGTCAGATCCGTAGTCACCAGTTAAAGTTTTTGTATGACTCTGATCTATGCGTCGAATTTTGGATTTCAACGAGTTGATCTATGGAGTAGGCTCAGAACTGTGCAACTTGTGATTCACGTCCCATGGAGAGTAGTGGGGGACTTTAACTGCATCCTTAAAACTTAAGAAGCTGGAGGATGAAAACAATAGAGTCTAGCTGATACGAAGGAACTTACTAATTTTATCAGTGAAGTGGAGTTGGTGGATTTGTTTTCTACTAGACGACTACTAACTTGGTCTAATAACTAGCAAGGAGCAATACTAGTTCGAAAGAAATTAGACTGGTGCCTTGTTAATGTTCAATGGCTTGATAAGTTTGTGCACTCTTCTGTTCACTTTGGGGAAAATTTATGTTCTGAACACTCTTATAACACCCCACTCTCACAGGACCCATACTTGACACCTTGGATAATATCCGAATATGAACCCCACAAGAATGATGTTGGGACCCGATCTCGAAATCGGACCCTAACCGAAAAAATACGGAAAACGGAAAACAAAAGGATGCGAATCATTACGAATCGATCAGAGATTGGCAAACAAAGGCGAAAACAAAATCGAATGCAAATCGCGGTAGCGAATCGGTAACGAAATCATAAGGCGGAAAACGAAATGCGGAAGCGAATCCAAAGCGAATTTTCACCAAAAGTTCGGGGTCCAACAAATGACATGCTAGAGCAATCATGACACTAACTTAATCATTCAAAGCGTAAATATCACAATATTTTAAAACTTAAAATTTTCTCATTTCATTTCATAAAACCGAATATGTATATTGTAGCTTTACAAAACATTCATGTGTGTACATTATCAAAATTAATCAAAGTTTACATCTCTATATACCTAATACCTACATACATGAGGAATTATACAAAACTTTTATTTAAGTCCTTCAGTCTGATTTGACCAATCTTTTAGCCATTTCTTTGATCCAAAAGTACAATAATTATACTTCTTCTAGAGTCTCTCTGTCACTAATATCCTCTTTCGAACCTAAAACGTCAACATTGTAATTTTGATGAGTTTTGCGAACTCAGTGAGTTAATCATCCTTGATAGTTCACTCAAATCATATAACACATCCATACATACAATCACATAATTCACATCATTTTTTTAAAAGATGTAGCATCACAAAACTCTTTTGTTCACAATTTTCACAATTCTCATTCAACACAATTCAACAATACATTTCGATCACTTAAACATACATATTAAATGTATATGCAATGCTCATAAGGCTCACTTTCTTTTATTATTATTGTGACTGAGCACTTGTAATTGTCCCATATCTATTGTAGATACCGGGTTCATTAATAACTGTCTCTTATCCGTTGGGGATATAGGGCTCATTGTACATAGTGAGCCTTTGGCTCTTAATCACTTTCTCAGCTTTAAGCTCTTTTTCGATAATCACTCCAGTCACAACAGCCATTATCTGTTCATGTATTCATGTATGAATTGCATCACATGTATTCAGTCAATCAAATGTGCTCAATGTTACATGTTCATATTCACTATCACTATTTCATTCACATTTGTTATCGGACCTTGGTCCAGTATTCAACATTTAAGTTGAGAAAACACATAGTTAGTCCAATTCACATTTAATGAGCACTTTCAATGTTATTCATGCATCAAACACCTTGGACATTAAATGTTTGAAATCAGTACATACACATCACATAATAATTCAATACATAATTCAAACAAACAAATAATCATAATGAGACCATCTAGGTTACTCACAGTTTGCTCCAAAAAGCTATTGCCTCAAAGTCCCAGCAACGTCTAGATGTTGTCGCTCAATATGCTATTCTATATCATGCAACACACATTTACACATATTACAAATTTGCACAATTGTATAAGTACTCATTTATGCACAATTGTATAAGTACTCATTTATGCACAAATATGTATATGGATTATGTAGAATGCATACTCAATGACAATCCCGATCATTTTTCCTTTATTTTCATCTCACGATCATTCATAATTCAAAACTCATATTTCTAATTTGAACTTAGGTTTATACCTCAATAATACAAACTTATTCCAAGTTCATATCACATCTTGTAAGGCCTGATTATCCTAAGTTCCTTAATCAATAATTATCGATCCTTTCTAATAAATTCAGATGGCCTTGAATTTTGGTGAAAAGAAAGACCAATGTGTGAGGAGTTTATGGTTCAAATTTCAAGTCAATCGAAGGTTCAGAAAAGAAGTTATGGTCAAAAGAATGAAGGATGTTCAAAACTGTCAAAAAACTCTGCACTCTCACATGATCGTGCATCTTCAGTCAGTTCCTCATTGTCACGATCATGCTTGTGCACGATCATGCATTTCCAAATACCTCCTCTTTATCCCAATCATGCAATTTCTCTAAGGTTCCCTTCTGTCATGATATCGTGCGACTCTTCTGAAGGTTCCTCTCTGTCAAGCACGACCGTGCACTACCCCAAATGATTCCCTTCTATGCACGATCGCGCACTACCAAATGATCGATCTTTAAGCTTCATTCAGCTACTCTCCAACATATATTTTCATACCAATTTGCATGGCCATTTTGACATAGAAAAAGAAAGATTTAGGCAAAACATTCTTCTAACAATTATTCCTTTATATCTTAAGTTTCTAATGACAACAATTTCATACAATTTGGTGCAGTATCATCAAGTTATACACAAATTACTACCTACCGCTCTCAAACTGCAACTGCACCCAGTATTCAACTTTAAGTCAAATTTTGAGAATCTTAAAGACAAAATTCAAATTCGATTTCTTCATGAAAATTGTAGCCATATGTCTCTAATTTAATCTAAACTTAAAATCATCCTATTTTGATGTCTACATATCAAAATATGGCTAAAATACATATGTTTGTTCAGTGAAAACACTGCATCTGCACATTTTTCAGCACCCTTCATCATCATTTTCATCTTAGTTCATCTCTTTTGCTTAGTATATCTCTTTTAGCTTATTTCCTCTACATTCCGACTTCCATTTCAGTTCAATTTTAATCACAAACAAATCATACTCTATGTTTGATCATAATACCGAAAACAAAACATTTCATATACACACATTCATCATATTTTTTGCACCTTTTTCCTACACCATTTTCAATGATCTTTCTATTTCAAACTCATCTTTACAACAACTCATGAAATATTAGTCATCAAAAACACAAAAACAAGACATCGATATTCTCATTCTTCATCCACGATGTACATGTATAATGACCACTATTCTCATGATCATGTAATATCAATTAGTCACCATATTTGTTTCATATTCATACTACTCATAAGAATTATGATGATACCTACTTGCTAAAACTCCAAATTCTTCAAAACATCAAGAAACCCCAACTTCTCATGCAACCCACGTATATTATCATGGAGGTTGGAAGGTTTAGGTTTCTTGTGGAAAATGAAGAAGACAACAAGGTGAGAGTAGCAAGTGAAAGATAAGGAAGCTAGGTATACGTTAATGGAGGTTGGTGAGAAAATTCGTGGAAATGAAGAAGCTTGAAGAAGAAAAAGAAAGCAAGAACAAAACAATTAATGGTCTTTCAAGTAATACTCGTGGTTTAAAGACTAGGCTTGACAAGTGACATTTGTCACTTGCCACATATCCAATTCTATGTGATTAAAATTGGTTCTCTTATTAAACTAGTCCAATCAACTCCAATTGTCTCCTAATTTTCAATGAATTATGCTAATAAATCCCAAAGTCATTTATAAAATTTTCCACTTTCATTTAACTCTTATTTCTAAAACCATTTATCAATTGTATTACTACTTGGCATTTTTCCTAGTTTAGAAATACCCAAAATTTTAGATTTTTTTAAATTTCACCAAAAATTCTAAAACTGTAAGTACACTTTCTACATCAATTTTCAATACAAATAAACCACAATTTTCACTAAAATCACATTTATAAATCAATTATACCCAAAAAATGTCAATGAATGCATGTATAATCATTTTAATGTGCAAAAATCAATATTCACGTGTGTGTGTGCGCTATATTGTGCATAAGTATGAAATGCATTTTCTAACTTCTCAATAATCTCTCATATACTCTATTATAGGGTTTTAACCCTTAACATGGGATAACGGGATGTTACAATTATGTTATGTTCATACAAGGTTTTGCAGGGACTAAGGAACTTGGTGCTCCATTTCTATTCTTCTCTGGCTTGATTCACATAGGTGGATTTCAAAACCTCCTTAATACATGTTGGCGGGTGAGGGGATACAAAGCCTTCCAGCTAATGAAAAAACTAAGGATACTCAAACAGGAGATCAAAAGGTTTACACGAAGTAAAGTGTTGGATCTCTCTAAGATGAAACTCCAACTTAAACAAGCATAAATGGGCTGTTAAACTCAACCAAATGATGTCAACACTTCCTTTACTCGTAAGTTGACATCCATAATAACATTTTAAAACAAAAAAGCTTGTGTGAAGTGGCTTCGGGAAGGTGATACCATCACAAAATTCTTTCATTCGATTGTTCTAGCTAAGAGGAATTGTAATCATATTATCAGGCTCTAAGATAGTAGTGGTGATTTTCACTATGATCAAGGGGAGTTCCTGAGATGGCGAGGTTGTATTATGAAAAACTATTGGGGCCTGAATGTGTTACCTGGCTAACTACTAACATGAGATGTCTTCTGGGAAGGGAAATTAGGGTGGAACAACAGGCAGATCTCATTGCCCCTGTTAGGGTGCAGGAGATTAGGAGCATAGTTTTCAATATGAATCCATCCAAAGTCCCAGGACTAGATGGGTTCTCTGTAGAATTTTTTTAACAATCCTGGGATACAACTGGGGCGTAATGTATCGAAGCTATTCTAGAGTTGTTCCAAAACTTAAAGCTACTGCAAGAATTAAACCATACCTATCTCTGTTTGGTGCCTAAGACTAAACACCCGGTCATGTTAGGGGAGTTTTGGCCCATCTCGTGTTGCAATGTTATATACAAAGTAATAGCGAAAGTAATGGCTAATCGTCTGAAACAGGTCCTACCGAACTTTGTTGATAATTCCCAAGGTGCTTGTATACCTGGTCGTAATATCGGGGACAATATTCTTATTGTCCAAGATCTGCTAAGAAACTACTAACTTGGAAGACCGATGAAAAGCTGTATATTGAAGATTGATTTGTATAAAGCGTATGACATTGTGAGTTAGAGCTTCATCAGAACTTTCCTTCACATTCTAAACTTGCCTTCTGGGTTTGTTAACTGGATCATGGAGTGCATATATTCCTCATCATTCAGTGTTTTAGTTAATGGCATACCATCAAAGAGTTTTAAGATCTCAAAGGGAATCAGGCAGGGGGACCCCCTATCCTCGTATATATTCAGCTTGGTCATAGAGGGTTTATCACAACTCATCTAATCATTTACTGCTTCTAATGGCAACTTCAAGTACCATCATAAATGTTCTGACATTCAACTCACTCATCTCTTTTTTACTGATTACCTTTTGCTTATGTTTGCTCCAGAAGTGAACTCAATTAATGTTTTTATGCAATCGGTGAAGTTATTCTTGAAATGGTCAGGACTTAGGATCAATATAGAGAAAAGTAACTTATTTGTGTTAGCAAATGTGCAGGACCCGAATGAGCTTTGTACCATTGCGGGGTTAAATCTTCATCCCCCTTATCTACGCTATCTAGGAGTGACCATTACTCCTATCAAACTGAAGTTTGTAGAATGTCTTCCTATTTTGGAGCGCATTAAAAGTAAAATATTAGCTTAGCAGAATCGATTTCTATCTTACACTGGCCAGATCACACTAATTATTTCTGTGTTGGATAGTCTCCATACTCACTAGTTAGCACATACAGTGCTTCCAAGGAACACCGATCAATTAATCCTTTTGGAAGTGTCCCCTGTGAATTGCAATACTGTTTTCTTTGTTACATGTGTTTATGGTTCTATTAACATCAATCATCGAAAAACCTGTGGGCCTCCCTATCAACCCTCAAACACACTATAGGAAACCATCCTTGGCTTTTAGTTGGTGACTTTAACACCATTTTATTCTCCTACGAAGCATAACCTCTAAGCCCCTCGGTTATTAGTGATATTAGTGATTTTAGGAAGTGTGTAGAGGATTGCGAATTGTATGATCTCAATTCTAGTGGTCCTACTTTTACATGGACCAATAAACAATCGGGTGACCTCCTCATAGCTAGGAAACTAGATAGAGCTCTCATAAACTCAGAGTGGATTCATCAATTCCCTAACACCTTTGGAGAGATTCATAGCCTAATATCTCATACCACTCTCCAATTGTGATACGGTTTTCTGCTTTCCAAAAAAGATCTTCACTTTTCAGATTTTCTAACTTCCTCACCTCTCAACCACACTTTCTTCAGACAGTAGAAGCAGCTTAAAACTCTCCCATCCGAGGGACCCTTATGTTCTGTGTTGTGTCAAAGCTTAAACTGGTCAAAAGTGCTCTCAAGTCCCTTAACTGAACTCAAGTAGGTGATGTTAATGTAAGAGTTGAGGCTTGCCAAGCTGCTTTGAACACCATCCAAAACCAAATGAGATTTTTGCCTAACCTGACACCACATGCTGCTGCAAAACATGAGGCTATGAACAACATGTTTAATGCTTTAAATGATGAATAATCCTTTTACAAACAAGCTTCTCGCATTAAATGGCTCCGGGAGGGGGATAGGAATACTAGGTTCTTCCCCAATTCCATTTTGGCAAATAGGAATAGAAACACCATTCACTCGCTGCTAGATGGAAATGGTCACAGGATTACTGTCATAGATGACATCCTAACCTCTTTCCTTTCCTTCTTCCAAAACACTCTCGGTAAAAAGAAAACCCTTAATTCAGCACATGAGTATGTGACCCCTCTCTTCCCTCATCCCATCCCAGAAAACCTCCGTAACATTCTTGTCGCTGAAGTTACCTCTCAGGAGATTAGAGAAACCTTCTTTTCTTTCAACCGCACAAGGCCCCTGGCCCAAATGGCTTCAATGCTTTCTTCTTTAAACATTCCTGGCCTATTGTTGGTAATGAGATCACTAGGGCAATCTAAGACTTCTTCCAACATGGTAAACTCCTCAAAGAACTTAACTCAACCTTTATCACATTTGTTCGTGAGAGGATTCACCCTTCCACAGTTTTGGACTATAGGCCTATTTCTTACTGCAATATGATTTATAAGGGGATCACCAAAATCATTGCTAATAGGCTTAGACAGATTTTGCCTCACATCATTAGCCCTAACCAAAGTGCTTTTATTAACATCGTCGTATAGGAGACAACATCCTCTTAGCCCAAGAGATCTTTAAACACTATCACCTTTCTAATGGCCATAAGACATGTGCTTTCAAAATAGACTTTGAAAAAGCTTTTGACTTTATTCAGTGGGATTTTCTCCTAAAGGTGCTCTTACCATTAGGACTCCCTCCTATGTTTATTAAATGGATTGAAGAATGCTTGACCTCCCCCTCCTACTCTATCCTCATCAACAAGACTCCTACCACCTTTTTCATGGAAAATCAGGATTACGACAAGGTGATCCTCTCTCTCCATACTTGTTTATCCTTTGTATGGAGGTCCTCTCTGGGAGCCTCAATGTGTCGATAACATAAACCCCTATTTTTCATTTTCATTGGCGATGTAAATCTCTCAATCTTACCCAACTTTTGTTTGCGGATGACTTACTAATGCTTTGTTATGCTGATCTGACCTCAGTGAATACGTCGCTTACTTTCTTGTACACTTTTTCTAAATTTTTGGTTTGGAAAAGAACCTTAAAAAAAGTCAAAATTTCTTATCCCTTGATATGAATCATTGGCCCAATCAATTAGCAACTCTCTCCGGGCTTAAAAGAGGTCAACTACCTCTGAAATATCTAGGTTTGCCAATTCTAACTGGTAGATTGACAAGGAGAGACTGCTTTCCTTTGTTATAAAAAATTGATTCCATTCACAAATGGACTCATAAAGTTTTATCCTATGCTGGTAGACTTCAAATGGTGATTTCAGTGCTCTTTACCTTCCAGGTCTATTGGACTAGCCATTTGATTCTGCCTATTTCTATCATTAAGGAAATTGAAACTAAACTCAGGAACTTTTTGTGGTCTGGTAAGAGTGCAACAAAAACTCATGCTATGGTAAAATGGTTTGACCTTTGTCGTCCTAAATAGGAGGGTAGTCTAAGGCTTAAACATCTTTCTACTTGGAATACTATTTTGATAAGTAAAAGGATTTGGGTGCCCTTTAATGATAGGAAGGCCTTGTGGGTTAAATGGGTTCACACCATTATTCTTAGGAGGCAAAATTTCTGGAGTGCATAGCCATCTAGCAATAGTTCTTGGAACTGGAGGAAGCTCCTCCAGGTTAGGACTCTTATAGGGAACCATTTCAGATTTAGGATAGGGAATAGAGTATCTACTTTCTTATGGCAGGACCTGTGGCATCCTCGAGGAATACTGACAACTCTTGCATCCCCATGAATTATCAATGGTTCTAAACTCCCAATAAATGCAAAAGTAGTTGACCTTATCCGTAACAATGTCTGGAGCTGGCAAGATGTCACAATTGAGGCCATTCATCTTCTAGAACCATTAACGTATCAGCCTGATGTGACACAACCGGATAGGCTCAAATGGAATCCTAGTCCCACCAAAGCCTACACCAATGCTTCAGCTTACTCCCTACCGAGACCTCTTTCTCAGAGATTACCTTGGTGTAAATTGGTGGCGCATAAAAGTACAAACCCAAGGTATGCTTTTATCTTGTGGTTAGCCTTTCTCAACAAACTTCAAACACGAGATTAGCTACTCTACACTTTTCTTCCAAACTATTGTTCCCTTTGCTTTTCGGATAATGAATCCATTCCCCATCTCTTCTTTGAATGCCCCTTTTCGAAATCAATTTGGCTACACTGCCTCAATCACTACCAACTAAACCTCCCAACCCTACCAAATCTTCATTCAATTCAAATTTGGTTTAACCAATGTCACAGCCCCCGAAACATAAATCTGACCACATTAACTATCCTTCTTTCAGTCATTGATTGTAACATTTGATCAGAGCGAAACCTCTGAGCCTTCAAATACAAAGCCATGGAAGTGGAGAGCCTCAACGCTAAAGTGATCTTCCAAGTAATGGAGCAGCTAAGTGTAAACACAAAGAGTAGGTAATTTGAGTTCTCTGGCACTTTCCTTAACTTTCTTTTGCAGGTATTGATCGAGTTAGTCAAGCACAAGGACTCTTCTTCTTCAGGTATTCGACTCAATGTTGTTCCACAACTTAGTTGGGCCTAAAACCATACCACATAGGTTCAATTTGGACAACTGATTGAAGAAGGCCTAGATCCTAGCCGTGCATAAGAAAGGAAGGCAATACCCCACCTGTACTGCAGGGCATGGTGCTCTACAATCCACTCACCAATATTGCTAGTGATATTCACAGTTGAGAAGACCTGAACAATGTTCCAAAGAGTAACAGACGAAAGCTCCTCCACTCCGGTCAAAATTGCAAAAAGATATCCTAATGTGATATTATCTAGGAAATATGGGGCAATCAATCCTGAATAGCTTTGCATGTAATATCATCTGCTGGGACTTTTATTTGCTCTTGTTGAGATGCTTGTTAAAATAGCCATCTACTGGCCTGGTTTGTTAGGTAGGTATGGGATGGGAGCCATTTTAGATCCTCGCTTTCACCATGGTCTATACCCTTGTAATGTCTTGTGATTGCTCCTTTTGAACTCTTGATGTACATATCATTTTTCTATATAGCACTTTACTGATTTAATAAAAAAAATCATTTGGACTGTTTACGTCTAAGACATCGGTTGCCATTGGAAGCAAAAGTTTCTAACTTGCTACAAGGTGGTGAATGGAGTGCAGATTTTCGAGGATGCTACCTACTTAAACATTTTCTACTGATGGTAGGGGATTCTAGCGCTGCTGATTCAATTTCATAGACCCCTCACCTGAGTGGAGTGTTCACCATAGCCTCCTGTCATCGTAGTTTCAGGCGAGACCTATCGATAGTTTCGTGGTATATCTAGTTTGGAAAAGCACTTTGAATCCTAAAGCTTCATTCATTGCGTGGCTGGTCATAAAAAATAGGCTCCGTACTAAAAATCATTGATTTAACTCCTCAGATACGTGCTGTGTACTATGCCAAAATGTAAATGAAGACCGAAACCATTTGTTCTTTCAATGTGCTTATTCAACAGTTATCTCGAGTTAGATTCAACACATGACTGATATTCACAATACAAACAAGAAGAAACTATGGTGTGAGATAATGCAGGAGTTGAGTTTTCACCAATTGATGATGATCATGGAATCCTTGAAGTTGCCAATCTTTCACTTGATGAACTAGAGTTGGAGGGTATGATCTTTGCTGATGAAAGCAATGCCAATGTTTGAGAGTAAAGTGATTAGAGGGTGGATACTTTAGTTAAGGGTACGTTTGCTTAAGGGTAATGGAAAAAATGCATGGGAATGAATTGAAAACTTATGTTTGACATCAAACTATCATTGAAGGAGTAACATTTTCATTACCTAATTTTTGGCAATCCTCTATTCCCTTGGTAATTCAAAGGAATGGGAATCATTAATTTATTTTCTTGGTACAAGAGCTTTATGCATGCCTTTAATTGGACCATTCATTGAGGATGAATGGACTTACAGTATGTGATTATTATTATTATTAAATTTACAGTTTCTCATAGTAATTTAAACAATCATAATAAATTACAGACTTACCAAATAATGTTAATTTAAGGGTAACAAATACAAATAGAAATTTTTTAAAAATCTACGATTTTTGAAATTGTGGAAAAAATTCTAAAATATACTTGATTTTGAACATTCTGTCATTATAAATAGGGTGCATAAAATATAATTAATTAAATTATATTTAAAAATTGATATAAAATAAAATTTTAATAAATTTTTATTTCTCAAAATTTTTAACAAACCAACCACCATCAAAGGTAATGGTAATCATTCCTTCATCTTAACCAACCATCATAATTATAATGATTATATCTATTTTTATTCTTCCCTATATTCATTCTCATTCTCATTCTCATTACCTTTTGTGAATCAAGTGCCCCCTTAGATTTTTTGGTTGTAAATACCCATGTGAATGACTAATTCTACTTTTGGATAGAAGATTATTGACAAATTACTTAATGGAATATATACTCCATGTTTTTTTAGAGAGGGTTGTAGAGTACCAAATATGTATGAACTATCAAGATGTTAGAAGTTTTGAAACATATTAATCAAAATTCTAAATTTTACAATATATGTATATGTTATATTCGTATCCACCAAAATTTAAAAATTGGTGTCTCTATGTTTGTATCCGTGTCCATGTCGTATCTCGTGTCCGTATCCGTGTCTGAGCTTCTTAGCTTTCTATCGATGGTAGGGGATTCTAGCGCTGCTGATTCAATTTCATGGACCCCTCACCTAAGTGGAGTGTTCACCGTAGCCTCCTGTCATTGTAGTTTCAGGCAAGACCTACTGAAAGTTCCGTGGTATCATATAGTTTGGAAAAGCATTTGAATCCCAAAGCTTCATTCATTGCGTGGCTAGTCATAAAAAATAGGCTCCTTACTAAAAATCGCTGGTTTAACTCCTCAGATACGTGCCGTGTACTACGTGAAAATGTAGATGAAGACCAAAACCATTTGTTCTTTCAATGTGCTTATTCAACAGTTATAAAATTCAACACATGACTGATGCTGTGAATAACTATTATGAGTGGGAACCTAGTCTAAGATAGTTTATCATTCAATCCAAATCGGGGAAAGTTAACGCAGCGCTACTCAAAATAGCATTCATAACCACTATTTACATGATTTGGAGGGCGAGGAACTATGGTATTTATCGGAATGCTGTTGTAGGAAAATATCAGTTACTCTACAAGATACCAAACTGTATCCGTGAAATTCTTCCGGTGAAAGGAGTTGAAGATCAAGTATCCCCATTTATGCGATCAAGATGGCCCCTTCAAAGTGAGTAATTAAACTGTTTGTAATTATAAGCAAGTCCCCAGTGTGATTCTGTATAGCAAACGTTTAGATAGGAGATCATCTGGAGGTTGATGATTGACTTATCTTTGTAATTTTAGCAGTAGCTAAGGTATTGTTTATCAATATAAATTTCATTTTAAAAAAAAAAGATAGGATACCTTTTGTCTGCCGAAAGGAAGCTACAGTTCTCACATCTTAGCTGGATTGCTCAGTTTTTTTACAGCTACTCTCTCATTCTTTTGTCTGATGTGATTTTAACTCCTGAAAGAAGACAGGGATTTGATTCCTCATCAAAAGGAAACGCATGGGTGAGACAAAGTGATCATTAGATTTGTAATAATTTACTTTAGATTTTGGAAAAACAGTGCACCAACTATATGGGTTTAAGCAACTATAATGTTAGACAATAAAATCTTTTACCTTTTACTTTTCGCAGTCACGCTCTTCTTCCGATGTTTTGTTGAGCAATGCAAACAAATTCCAAATCGACGAAAGACCTACTGTGATTCTTGTGAACCATACAGACAAACCCACCTCCCGACGTCCCGTTTCTTCTGCTGAACTTGACTTGTCAGCGAGAGAGAGTTCATCGAAGGTTGTGCAAAGGATTTGGACTTCCTCTGCTGCTTATCCAACTTTTCTCCGGGCCCTCTGGGGGAGAAACGAGAGAGGGAGAGAGAACAAACTTTCCACAAGAGCTGTAACTGTCACAATTTTGAACTGTAGTGACAAATTAGAAAGACCTGGAAATTCATTGTCAGGGTTGTATGAAGAATCTGGTTTTATATATTCTTTAGTTTAAATTTACGAATTCACTAATTATATTATCTAAAATTGATAATCGTGAACAATTCTAAAATTTTTTATTAAAATTAACTTAACAACATCAACAACAACAACAATAACACTTAAACATTAGAAAGACCTGAAAATTCATTGTCAGGGTTGTATGAAGAATCTGGTTTTATATATTCTTTAGTTTAAATTTACGAATTCACTAATTATA
>JANKYE010000005.1:1420852-1433893 GCA_032467995.1 Erythroxylum dillonii | reverse complement strand
TTATCTAAAATTGATAATTGTGAACAATTCTAAATTTTTTTATTAAAATTACCTTAACAACATCAACATCAACAACAATAACACTTAAACATAATCCACGTTTGGGCTACATTAAACTAATATTGAGTCAATTTTTAAATTTTAGACTTATAAATTAAATTGATGTTTTATAATTTAAATTTTAAATTATGGGACAAAGGCCTTTCAAGTTTTTAACCCGGTTTTCATGTCTAATCTTATTCTAAAAATTGGTCAATTCAAAATTATCAACCCTATCGCCAATGATATATACAATTACAATAACAACACTTAAGAATATCGCTTATGCGTGAAATTCGAGAAAGCTTAGTGATACATAACTTTATCTTTAATTAATAGAGAGATTGTTTTCAAATTATTTACATGAAAAGACAGCTAAAATCTTCTAGCCCCTTATTCTGACCCTATCCTGTCTCTTTTTGATCCAAGTCATCTATTTAGGTGAGACCTATCTAAATAGATGGCTTGGATAAAAAAAGAACATGATAGAGTCAGAATATAGGAGACAAATGATTTGATCCCAAGAAAAGAGAAAGAGAGAGAAAAGGAATAAAAATTTAAAATAAATAAAAATTAAAATAAACAATTTGCAGTTTGTAACCTTTGAAAATCTGATATAACTCGTTCCAGGGCCTAATTTCTCGTGAAGGGTGTCCAATTCTGGATCAGTTCAGTTATAGTCTAAGCCCAAGTAAATTTAAAACATCAAAATGTCGTCTTTGTCTCATAACATTGGGCTTTCAGCATAATGTCTACGGGTTTCGTTGATTTTCTTCAAACCAGATTATTAGATTTCAGCATTTTCTAGTCCCCAGATTCAGCTGTATCAGCCAAGCTTATTACAGTGATTTTGAGTCTCTGCTTAGTATTATTCTTCCTTCTAGAGTGTAGGGTTGAACAGTTTTCTTCAGATTGATTCGAGTGTTTTAATTTTCTTGGCGTTTCCCTGGTTTTTAATGGTCACTTGGTTCGTGGGTTTTCAGGGATGACATATTGGGGTGGGTGGCGTTGTTTCCTCATTAGTCTTTCTCTGCTCGTGATCTTTGTTCATCTATTTTCTGGTAATTCTCCTCTCTGTTTCGTTTCCCATTTCTTATATCAACTTTACAATGCTTTGTTAAATATCAATGGGTACTTGCGATAATGTTAAATTTGATTTTTTTTTCGCGTAGTTATCGAACTGCAGCATGAGTCCATTGTTAAAGATCCACAGAAGAAAGTGAATAAGAAGTTTGATCATCTGGTTCTTGGTCCTGCTGCTGGTCAGGGTTTGCCTAATCGCTTGCAGTGCCAAGGTTTCTTTTTCCTGTGTCCTTTCCATTGCATCACTTTTTACGTTTTTGGATGAATAATAGTAATTAGTAGTAGTAGAAATGTAGTACTTTTTGTTGTTATTAGAACTTCATAACTGGATTTGCCATTCTTGTGTCAGATTTTTTGTAGTTGCTTGCTGTCATTACAAATGCTAACGTAGTCAATGTCCTGTCCAATGTTATCCGTTGTAGGGTTGAAAGCTCTGAACAAGACCCATTTACTAAAATCGTCTACTGCCTCCAGAGTTGGAGATAGAATTGTCTTTGTCACTGTGTTCACTGTTTATAACCCTCCACTGGATAGTCGAGTATCAACAAACGTTGTTACTGTTGGGAATGCCTCATACACTAAGGCAGAGAGATCCATGGCCATTCTGAATGTCTTTGTGAACTTCATCAAGGTCGTTTTTTTGGTGTTTAAGTCAATCGATTCTCTTTCTGGTTTATCCATTTAAAGTTGCAATCAAGTTCGTGTAGGATCTGTTTTGATGGTATTTACCTTTTGAAATTGAAGTAGTTGCCTCCTGTATAGCTTACCAGAATATAATCTCCACTCTCTGACAAAATATCATTTAATCTTTTATTATATGAAACTTATCCAAAAATCATTTCAGTTAACAATGCCTCGGAGTAAAGTAATCATTCTATCGGACCCAGCATCTGATCTCTCTTTGCATAGAGATGGCGTTACGATGTATCCTATACAGGGTGAATATTCTCGAGACAAGTTGATGCTTCAAAGAATCAAGTCTTACATTGTAAGAGCACATACATATAGGTAGAACTTTTCTGTTTTCAACAACTGATTCTTTTTATCGATATTAGTGCACCGGTTTCTTATTGAATGCTGCTTTTCTTTTTCTTTTTTTTTGTTTCTTTAGACTTTGGTCTTATGTCAAATCTTCAATTGACTATTACATTTTCTATGTTGTACCTTTTATCCTCAATGTTTAGCTTGATCTTGGATTTCTTAAAATAGTTTCTGATAATTCACAGAGGGCCAATAAAAGCTTTTCTGTTGTTTTCTATACAGACCTTCCTAGAAACAAGGCTCAAGGACCTGGCCGAGAATCCAGGGAATACAACTCATTACATTTTCACCGACTCTGATGTAGCTGTGGTTGATGACCTGGAACCTTTTTTTCACAGCTTCCCAAATTTTCATCTTGCTCTCACCTTCAGGAACAATAAGGAGCAACCTCTAAATTCAGGATTCATAGCAGTGAGAGGTACACCTGATGCAATCTTAAGGTACTCATCTTCCCTCTTTCATATTTTGGTTTGTTTGGTGGAGGGGGTTGAATAATTTTTGGTTGCCAATGATTTGAGCTAGCATGGGAATCTGATAGAGATATTGGAAAGTGTTCTCTTGATTTCCGGTTTTATAATTTATGTAGAATTCAAAAGCAACAACTATTCTTGTTCTTATGCTTATAATATCGTTACAACAACTGATTTGCAATTTGATATTGGCTAACAGGGCAAAGAATTACCTTCAAGAAGTACTAAATATTTACAGTTCAAAGTACATGAAAGCTTCTCGAATGCTTGGAGACCAGTTAGCTCTTGCCTGGACTATAAAATCACAGGCCGGTTTTGATTTGAAGAGATTCACCAAAGGACAAGCTTTTCAGGAAGAAATAGGCCGTACTTTGGTTCTATTTCTACCATGTGCTACATATAATTGGACACCACCTGAGGGAGCTGGTCAATTTCATGGCATGCCGTTAGATGTCAAGGTATACTTTTGTTGTCAAGATGGACTTTCTTTGAGGATACTGCCAAGTGGTATCTGTACTATAGTTAATGATGATCACATGATGTCAGGCTTCTTCAGTAATTTCCGAAATCCACTTGGTTGCAAGAAAATATTTAAACACACGCACACATGCACACATATATAGATGACGAAGGAATCAAAGTTTGAGGAAGGAGGTTTCATTTTATTTATTTCCTGTTTACAGGTTGTTCACTTTAAGGGATCAAGGAAACGCTTGATGCTCGAGTCCTGGAACTACTTCAATTCATCTTCTGACATTTCTGATATGTTGTGCCTCATTTTGATGAGTGGAAGAACCAAATATGACTTTTGAGTATATTATTTGGTTACCTTAGATTGTATGATCATAGCATAGTCTAACTGGAGAGAATTGCTATTCAACTTGACAGGAACCAAGCCATTATTGGTATTTTAGATATAACATATTTAGGTTTGTTGATTAGCTTGAGTCCTTGTTGTTGCTCGTACCCTTGGTGCATTTCTGATTGTTATGATTTAAAATGTGCTGTTTTAAGTGCACCAACCATTCTCGTAGCTCAACATACCTCTTCTCCTGTCTGGCTTAGCCTTGAGATTGAATGTGGTATTTGATTATTAGACTTGGACCCAACAGACGAAAAGGAAAACTTGCAGTTTTCTTGACATTTATCTTTACTGCTTCCAATAATTTTGGTTTTTCCGTTCTCTGGTTATTTGTCAATGGCTTCATATTCATATTTTCACTCAATTGCATGATATAATTTATATGCAATTTTGTTAACCTGTGGAGAGGCTGATTTGCAGTGTATTCACTCAGGCTCAAATGACCCAGATGAAGTTTTGACCATTTGACAAAATGAAAAGAGGGATTAGAAAGAATCAATCCTCCAAATTGCATTAGTGGTTGATTCATCTTATATATGAAAACTTTTTCTTGTAATAAATAACAACTTAGTACGATCTTAAGTTTATAAATTTTCAGTGGGAAACAAAATGTCATTTTAAAATATACTAGAAAATTTCGAAAAAACCCACCACTCACCTGAGCATCATCAAACAAAGATGATACATTTCGAAGGTAAACTCTACAAAAGAACACAAGTAAACTTAAAGTAGAATCTGAAGAGCAGAAACATATGGAATGAGAGATGGAAAACATTTCTGAGAGTAGAATTAACTTGTCATTCAAGGTTGAAACCAATGATATGAAAATCGAACGGAACCAACTAGTTCGACCTGGTTAAGTATGAACCAGACTGATTTTCGGTTCTGTTTTCACTTTTAACTTCTATGATTGAAACCCGTTCAGTAAAATAATAAACTGGTTGGTTTTTTTTGAAGTGTAAAGAACCGGTTTCATGTTTTCCTCCTCCGAGCGACAGTGTTGTTTGAACGCCAATGGTGTTTTACATCCATAGATTTTTTAACACTCAAGAACCCTTCTTTCATTTCTCTCTCCTTCAACTCTCCCCTTCCCAGTCTCAAAACTAAACTTCCCTACAACACACAACTTTAATCATCTGTCCCTGTTATAAAAATCCCAAAACTCAATACTCAACATGCAGTGCTTACAGATTTTTTATGAACTTGTTCTAGAATTCGATGAAGGGATTAGCTTCATTGCAAGGCAAAAAGTGAGTTTTGAGATTGAAAACAGTCTCTTAGAAGCAAATCGAATCAAGAGCAAGTAACATCTCTCAGTCTTTTTGTTCCACTTTTCCGAGATAAAAACATGGTGATGCTTGAAATCAAATCTCTCTCGAAGGTTGGGTCAAGCTCCATACGGATGGGGCCGTGCAATTGGGCTCTAATAGGCCTTATTCGTAACTGTCAGGGGCACTAGTGCGGGGGTTTCTTACAGCGGCTTGGCGTCGGCATTCCTCTCCTGGCAGAACTCAACGGTGTGCATTCTGGGTTGCTTTTAGCCTAAGATTGGGGCTATAGATGCATGCTTCTAAAAGTGGACTCCTTCAAGGTCATTAATCTTCTTTCGTCTTTCCGTTTTAATCTAACTGAGTTTTCCTTTTGGTTTCAGGTATTCGAGACTTGCTTCATCGTGCCTGGGACGTACATTTGGACCATACGCCTCGAGAGAGGAACTGCTGTGCGGATCATTTGGCATCTCTAGAATCGGTTGCAGCGTCGGGTCTTCATTTTTTGCAGAGCCACCTTGGAGTCTTTTAGATGCTCTCCACCGAGACAAGCAAGGAACCCTTTACACTAGATCCCTTCGTAGGGGATTAGATTATCAGAATTAGTCTCTTTGTTTTCTTTTCCGTGTAAAAAAAAATAATCTCTCGAACCTCTTGAACGCAAGAATAATTGGTTTTGGTAGATTATTCTTGCTCGTGACTACGGAGGAGACCAGTCAGTATAGGTAAAGATTGGTCCTTGTCAGAACGTTACAGGCTTCTAATTGAACTATTATTTGCCTTCTTAATTTTGTTGTTAATGTTCTGCTTCTCTGACAACTTAGTGCTTTGATATAAAAATGGAAATTGGATCTGCTTCTTCTTGTACTTTTATTTACCCTCTTTATTTTTGTTATTATTGTTCGAATTGTGAACTTAGTGCTTTCATATAATAATAGAGAATGTGTTTAAAATAAATTGTAAAATTTTAAAATAACAAATGAAGATATAAATTTTATTTTTTGTGATATTAAAAATATTATTATTTGTTGATGAAAATTTAAAACATTTTATTTTTTTATTTACTCTTTATTTTGCATTTTTTATTTGTTATATATCAGTTTTATAATAATTTATAATCGTTTGAACCTTTAAACTTTAAACTTTTTTTTTAAACTAGTTCGTTCGATTTTTAAAACATTGTTTAGAACTTAGCTAAAACAACACAAAACAAAGATCCCTCCTTCACTAATTGGCTGAAGGTAGGGTGACATTTCAAATCTGTTCAAATCCAGCTAAGTTCGAAGTCAACAAACCAGGTTTGAATTGATTGAGCTTTCACACTTTGGAAGACCAGTCCAAACGACCTGAACGCACTCATCAAAAGAACATCGTTTTGATGTAATTGTCCAAAGTTAACAATTCATGTAGAGTTCCTACAGCACAAAAACAAGTTGTCCTAACAAGGCAAGAGACAAGAGTATCAATCCAAGGGTCGTATCAGTCATATGAATGGACATAGGAGACAACTAATGAAACTTCATTCATCATCGAACTGAAAAAACTAAAAAGAAAACAAGATTACACGCCAAATATGAGTCAATTCCATCTAATTCATTCAGTAACTAAGCAGAAATGAGTAATATTGTGTGCTATATTATTCGAATTGCGTAGGAACGATACATGTCCAGTAATCAGCATATTCTCTATCAGTTCAAGAATGCTACAATTCTGCAATCTGCAACTAAAGCAATTACAAAGTTTTAAGAACAGAAAAAAAAGAGAGGAAAGAATGATGCTTTCTTTGATACATCTGGGAAAGTCCCAACAAACAATATCCACCAAGGCACCAACCACAAAAATCTTCTGACTTTTGGACATGATAGGTCTCCATGTATAGCATCAATTGATCAATATATATATGGTAACACGGTAATGGTTCAAGTAACGAACAAAAGTGCTAAGCAAAACAGATCATAAGAATCATAATGAACAAGATACCCTTTTCGGTACCCGACCTCACAACCAAAGATTCTGAATCGTCGTCGTTGTCATTGTCATCGTCGTGCATCGGCCTTCTTTCCTCCCACAGAATAATAACTAAGATACCACCTCACAAATTTCTTCAACCCTGCTTGCAGATCTGTGGTAGGCTGATACCCAAGTTTCCTCTGAGCAAAACTAATATTGGCATGTGTGAATTGAACATCCCCATTTCGAGGTAGCTTCATGATATTCCTTTTAGCTTTCACCTTCAATAGCCTTTCCAAAATACTCACAAGATCAGAAACTGGTACTGGAGATGTGTTCCCCAAATTAAACACTCTCAATTGTGCAGGACCCTTCTTTTTCCCTCCACTTCCAGTACTTTTCTCCGCAGTATCTAATGCAGCCAAACATCCCTTAACAATATCATCAATGTAGGTGAAATCTCTAGCAACAGTACCATGATTTGCTGCTTCAAAAATTGGTATTTTCTTCCCTTTCAAGATATCTCTGGTGAAGAAGAAATACGCCATATCTGGTCTGCCCCATGGTCCATACACAGTGAAAAATCGCAACCCAGTAAGCGAAAGACCATAGATATGATTATAAGTATGTGCAATTTCCTCTCCAGCTTTCTTAGTAGCAGCATATAAACTTGCAGGTTGATCTGTTCTATCTTTCTCTGAAAAGGGTACCTTAGTATTAAGACCATAGACCGAACTAGACGATGCCCAGACAATCGCAGGTTGTGGGTTCGCTTCTTTACAAACTTCTAACAAGCTAACAAGACCAGCGATGTTACTATGTACATAAGACCCAGGATTTTGCATTGCGTACCTAACCCCAGCTTGAGCAGCCAAATGCATCACATGAGAGAAACGCACAACCTCGAACAGCTTCTTTAACAAACCCACGTCGTTAATGTCTCCTTCGACGATGAACACTCCTGCTCGTTCAAGAAGCGCTTGTCGATCCCGTTTCAATGACGGGTCGTAGTAGTCGTTGAAATTGTCAAGCCCAACTACACCATCGCCTCGTCGTTTCAGAGCAGCTGATACGTGGGTCCCAACGAAACCGGCAGCTCCGGTGACCAGCACAGACATCCCGTTCCGAGACCGGATTCTGGCAGACGACCTGACCCGTTTTTCCCAATCGGGTCCGCCCCAAGAGGACGTGCGAAGCGAACGGCGTGATGGATCGGACGGTGAGTGATCGACGGTCGATGACGGCGAAGAAGACGGGGATCGATAAAAGAAGATGAAAATCAAGCCAACGAAGACGAAAGACCAGAATGTGAGTCTGGTCAACCTCAACCTACCATAAGAATAAGCAGATTTCTCCATCTTGAATTTGCCAGGTGTTGAAGGGGTGTGGTCAAGATGGGACATTTGCTTCATCTAGGACATAAAAAGATGAAGTTTTTAGGGTTTGAGATTGATCAGAGAGACTGGTTAGTGGTGATGACGACGAAGAGAAACAAAAAGGGTCTTGCTTGGCTGGCTGATTTGTGTGTTCTATGCCTTTTACTTTTCAGCCATGGAAATATGGAATCTTTGTAGTTTCTTGGAGGAATGGTTTAAATGAAGTTTCTGTTTCTGGGTTTGTAAGTACCTTTCACATGAATTAAAAAAGTGTAAAGCTTTTGATTGATTGTTTGTTCTGTTTAACAAATGGTGATTAGAGCATTCAAAAATGGAGGGTAGAGAGATAGTGGGAAACTTAACAGAAAGAGAGAGGGAGAGGTAATTTTTGAATTTTAGGTTATTTTGGATACGAAGTAGAGCCCAAAACTAAAAAAAAGGGGAAAAAAAAAACTGTGGTTCTTTTTTTTTTTTTTTTTTCTCTCTTGTCAGTGTTTGGATCAAATCCATAAGGTAAAAATAAGATAGAAGAAGAATGAAAATTTCAAAATGGTGGGTGCTAGTCAATGCTTGACTCTCTAATTTACTATCCTTCAAGCAAGAATTTGATTGGTTAGGAGTCCCCAGAATTTTGGAGGTCTTAGGTTGTATTCTCCTATGATTAAGGAGATGAGTGTAGATTTGTTCTTTATTTAGTGAAGGATTTAATGAGTTTTGCTAGCATAGGAGAATGAGAAAAGGTAGCTTAATAAAGAGAAGTGGTATTTCGTAGATCTCATACCCTTGAAATGTGTGAGAGATTTTTGAAGATTCGAGATTTTTAAATTGCCAATTGTAATTAATTCATAGGAATTTAATTACTGATGAAAATTTTCAAATTTTATTTAATTTTTAAAAATATTATAAATTTGTTTTAAATTTTAATTTTTAATAAAAATAACTCAATTTTAAAAGTTCCGTTAATATAAATGAGGTGACAAATTACACTATATTAATATTTAGTCATATTTGTCACTTATTATATTATTTAATAAATTAAAATAACAAATTCTTTACAATAAATATAAAAATATATATGAAAATGTGTATTCGTAATAATTGTCAATTGTAATTTATTGATAAAAATCAATAATGTTAATAATAATTTCAAAGAAATGCTTTTAACCATCACAAGAAATTCAATTATTAGTTACTATTCATTCTCATTTATTTTTCATAAATGTAATTACATGCACTATATGCAACTTGTTAACTATCTCTTGATAATCAATTCATTGCGGTCTTGATACAATGGTGCTATTTATTTCAAAATTAATTTTCAGTTTGAGCAATTAAAAATAAAAATAATAAATTTGTTTCTTTTATTAAATTAAAAATATATATTATATTAAAGTATTGAATATTTAATTGAACCTTTTTCATACCTTTCGTAATCAACATTGAAACTATTGATTATTTGGAATTATAATTCAACAACTTATGTTATAATCATTTGTTAGTGGAATTTTAATTCCATCTTAGTATATTCATATGTCTGACCATTATGAAATTTGTATGGTTTCGGTCCAAACTTTATAATTTATTATGTTGATAGGGTCTATGCCATTATCAATAAAATGTTAATTTGGCAACTTTAAATAATTCTTTTTATTTTATGTCACTTTAAATATGGAGTTAGTAACAAGTAGGAACCCTGAGAATAGAAATTGGAATTATAAATTAGATTATTTAATTTCAATATTTATCTTTGTAGTCCTACAAATATTTATTAATTTAAAAATTTTATAGTTCGGTGCTAGTAAGAACTTTATCTCAATTTAATAATTTAATATACATTGGAAAATGATGATTTAACGTGAGAATTTATGTATCGTTGATAAATTTGTTTATTATTTTTTCTCAATTCATTAAAAATATGTTGAATTTGGTTAGTAAATAACTTATCAGACATTTTTTAGCGGATTATAAGGTTTTAGATGTTTTCACTATATCAAACTGCTAATAATTATATTTAGTAATTAGCTGATTGGGTTTGTGGATTAAACCCAATTTGTTGATTTTGAAAACACTCCAATTAGGAGTGTTTGATAAATTAAGGGACTAAAAGATTATTATATCTAAAAGTTATTACAAATTACTCAAAGTGGTAGAGATAAAGATACAAATACAAACACAAATAGAGGTACACATAGGAAGTTTATTATTTAAATTTAATATTTTTAATTTTAATTCTTGAAGTTTATTTAATTAGTATCAAATCTGAGTCAAAATATATAACTGAAATGATCGAGTAAATTGTACGGATTAGAAATTGAAAAATGCTTTATAAGTTATGTCTTTATAAATTATTATATATATAAACAACTAATATCAAACAGTTAATTTTATCAAACATTTTTAAACAAATAGTTAATGTCATTTGTTGATCAAATCAACTATATTAATTAATTATCAGATAATCGTTGATAGAATCAATTAACAGCTAATGCAATATGCTGATTGCCAAATATGATCGTTGTACATAGTATGTGTTTAATCAATACGCATTAAGTTAATTAGAAATACCCTCTTTATTAGTTATGAATAATACTGTACATTACTGAAGTTCTTTTGACCTTGCGTGTTAGCAAGATTTATACTGAACGTTGATGTTGTTGTTAACCAATATATATTTAAAACTTTTTTCTCAATTTAATAACTTATTAAGTTGGTCAAAATGATTAAATTTTTGTTGAAAATAATTAAACTAACAAAATTTTTATGTTCGAGTCACGATAAGATTTTTTAAAGTTACTAAGAATACATTGCATATTCTCTATGTTTAATTAATATATATTTAAAAATAACAGTTATGAATTTCACTTATATATAAAAATTTATATTTGGAATGAATGCTCATACCTATATTGGATTGCAATTTATGTAAGGCTATGTATCATGTGGGTTGTTGTATGATATTGTACACAATAACAAACCAAAAAGAAGTCGGTTTACTTCCTCTCAAAGCTCAAAAAGAGTAGATCTCAAGACATTTTTTCTAAGCTTGCCCCACAAAATTCAATACATTACAGTCACCATAATCACTAGACACCCTGGAAACAGTTCCAATCCAGGTCAAAATTTGACCCGGGATAACAAAGTTTCACCCACGTTGACATTCTTCTTTTCCAAATATTTTGATAAAACTCATAATACAAATTTAGTAAATTATTATATAATATATATTTTTAATAAATTATTTGCAAAATAAGAGAACTAAACTATTATTATGTACATTTTGCCTAAAATTGAATTTAATCTTGTGGATCTATCTATCTATCTGCTCGTAAATCCAAATTTGAAAGGATCATGATAAAAGGGTAGATCTACAAAATGACGGATATGGAAAAGCTCGTACCCTATCTTTACGATCTTCTCATCGTGTATATCAGATGATAAGGTTACATCTTCAAGGGAAAGTGAAGGAAATAAATACCAGCAGCAACCGCTACCCACCGTCCCATGTGACGAAACGATCTGTTGGAAAAAAAAGGAACAATATGCACATCTCAACTCTCTTGCCTTTACGTGTGTGTGTGTTTGTTAAGTTAACGTTTGCTTGGGTTGGAGGTGCGTAGTTAGGAAAATAATGGAGGGATGGTTTCCTTATTCGTCCCAGTTTCGTTAGCCAGCTAAGACAGACGCGTGAATCTCATAATCACATGGTGAAAAGGACAAAACATTGGAGGAGGTACAAAGTATCTCATTATCAACCTTGGCGAACGCCATGAAAGGTATACACATAACACGGTAAAGTTAAAGCTGCCAGATTCGAAATGGGGCTGAGTGATGATAATATGTCACATATTGACCACGACACATTGAAAACGTGACTATAATCCAAGTTCTTGGGTGCTCACAAATGGATGGCTAGGATAGAGTGACACACGATTAGGTAGGTTAGAGTTGGTGGCACAAAGAATCACATCTCGTAACACATGACTTTACATCTTTTTTTTTTGTATTTTGGAGAGAAACTAAGTCCTCAAGATCGTAACTAATCTAGCATCACACTGGAGAAGCAAACCAAGACGTGACCCAGGAAAATTTCAAAGAGCCAAAAGACCCTTGTTTAACTAGAAAATTCGAACCCTGATTCCTCTCTCTAAGTGTATGTTGAAGAGAGCAACACCACGCTCTTCCATAGAATCGTCGAATGTTTGTAACAATGGCCAAATAAGCATGAGATAAAGGGCATGCGCCCTTGATAAGATTACATCTTTATTCCTAGATTTGATCTTTATTACTAGGTTTGTTGATTTCAGCAGCGAAAGGAGGGAAAAAAAAAACAGAGAAAATGAGGTGAAAGTGTAAAAGCTTTGGGTTGGATTACATGGTTTCGTAATGGGCTGAAACATTAGCAGTCGTGGAGTAGGGCTCGTTTTAGTGGCGCGTGTTGGCCCAATTAGGCTAGGTCCAAGTCTATATAAGGTTCTCAGAGAAACCAAGTACGTAAAATGGAAACCTGGTCTCTCCAGTCCACACCAACTGTGAGTAGGAATGGTAATATTAGTCGGCGTACCTCGAACTGGCCTAAAATTAATAAGTAAGATTTGATTCAAATGAAATTAGAATAAAACTTAAATTCGGTAGATACGGTCGAATTCAATTTTGAACAATTCAAACTTCTTAGCATTATTTTAGTTTGGAAGGACCTTTTTTACGTTTTTTTTTTCGTTTTGAAATTAAAAAAAATGTTTGTTTAAATTTTTGGTTTATGTTTTTAATTTTAATTTTTTTCCTGTTTTCAAAAAATCACAAAAAGTAATTTTTGTTTTTTAATAGTCTAGTTTAGCATCAACTAAATATATATTATTTGATTATTTGATATATTAATTATTAATAAGAATTATGAATAATTAAATTTAATATTATATGTTTATTTAATTAAATTAATTATTAATAAAAACTAC
>JANKYE010000005.1:1214854-1234465 GCA_032467995.1 Erythroxylum dillonii | reverse complement strand
TGTATTGTTACTCCATGGAAATAATTATTTATTTTAACTTTGTATTTGTAGTTACAAAGGGAACAGCTTTTTTACTAGTTAGGGTAATATTAAACTTATCCAGATCTCACGTCTCAACGAGATTTTTATTAAGCATTGTTGTGTTGTATTTGTAGTATGTTTCAATTAAGATTTTGAATCAATGCAAGTTACCATCTAAATCGTTACTGTCATAATCTATCTCAATTGGATTTTGGAGCCTTTAACTTGTAAGATTTTTCCTTTTTTTTTTGTCAGTTCACAAAGTGTTTTAGGAAGGTCCCAATTGTGAAAAAACGTCTTTAAGTTATCCATTTTCAAACTAATCCTCACTCACACTAAGTCAACCTGTGAAGAGTAAAGTGTTGGCCAAACAGATTTCTTTATTCTCAAGACTCGAACTCAAACCTTTATTAAGGGATGAGAGTGCTAGGCGTAATTTTAGGTCTTATACCAACCATTGTAGGGTTTGGTCAGTCTCCATACATTACGTAGAAATATCATCAATCAGTGTTCTAACAAAAATTGGGACTGTATAAAACCCACAGATTACAAAATCCCAATTCCCTACTTACTTTGTCTCCTTTCGTATATAAAATTTGACAGTTTCATTTCATGTTAAGACGCTAACATGATACATACATGGAGGTGGTCGAAACAAGAAGAGACACAGGCGTTGTGTTCGTTGCACTCTTGTCTTGTTTCTGCATCTTATGTACTTTCAGGATCGCACAGTTAGCAGCTTTTGCAATAGAAACTTCAGAAAGTCCATGGCCTCTGTTTGTAATACTGTTGGTAGCAATTTCGATAACTATGGGGATTTGCAGGGACATGTATATAGTTATAATAAGACAGAACCAGAAGTTTATTGCCCCAAATCCATGTTCTATGGTTTGATTCTTTTCCAAGATAACGTTGTACCCTTATTTGTAATTTCAATATTATGATTAAGGTGGTATTGATTTGTATTGTTATTATGATTTTGCATTAAAATTTGGAAGACTGTTAAGCCGCAATCATTGTTCTCAAATTGGGTGTGTATCATTATCTGAGAATTGAGAGCTGGACTTGTGAACAAACTGCAAATGAACATGAACAAGAAAACAAAAACAAAAATAATTAAGAAATAGACAGAAAAAGAGCTGTAAACAGAATCAATAATATCATTTCAAGGAAGAAAACAAGTTGTTACATAAAAGCAACCAAAACCTGGGCCCTGAACTCTCTTGGATGTTTCTGCTTTTGTGGAAGAAGGACCTCGGCTATATCAGAAAGATGAAATGGAGTTAGGATAAAACTGGACCAGAGATTTTTGCTGCTCTAGCCTGACCCAGAAGAGATATCATTCACATGTTCATCCAAAAAAAATCCAACTCAAACGCCATTCATGACCTCATTTTATGTCATGATCAAGCCACTATATCTTCCTCTCGCTGATATTTTCATTGTTTCAAGCTCTATTTTGATAACTGTTTAGTGATTCACAGCTTGACGAGAAAAGAATGGCCGGTCAGAGTGACAATAATAATAGAGTAGCTCTTTTCATTTTACTTAATGTAATACTTTTAGGTTTGGTTTCATCTCATAAACTCCCGCCGTGTTCTCCCACCCCAAAGACGGCCACCGCCAAGTGCCCTACAGATACACTGAAGTTTGGTGTCTGTGGAAGCTGGTTAGGACTGGTTAAAGAGGTCATTGGAACTAAACCTAGTGAGGAATGTTGTAGCCTTATTAAAGGTATTGCTGACCTAGAAGCAGCTGTGTGTCTGTGTACAGCGATAAAATCCAACGTTCTGGGAAGCATCAAGCTCGAAGCTCCAGTTGCTGTCAGCTTGCTCCTAAATGCATGCGGGAAGAAGGTCCCTGAAGGGTTTAAGTGTGCATGAAACCAAGGGAGCTCTGGCTATTGCCTCTCTGTTTGTCTTTGTTGATGTGTGTTACGTGGGTCGAAGCATGTTGATCTCTCTACAAAATATTACGTAGTTGCTGTATTCTTCCTACTATTGTGTCTAATTCTATTTCAAAATTGTAATGATTGATAAAAAACAAAGGTTGCCTTCTGTTTACCCGCGGATGTTCTTTTCTCGGATGTGCCGTTTCATTTCACTTTGATTCCCTGCAGACTGAGCTAGGGCTTATCCCACTGACTTATCATGTGGACCTTCTATCATTTTCTTCAATTGTTTCTCACTGTAGTTGATTCCTTAAAATGACATTTTGAGGAGACATTATCAAGTTGCTTCACAAAATTATCAAGTTGCTTCTGTCATTTTCTTCAGTCCTCCATTATCAAGTTGCTTCACAAAATTATTTTAAATGTTTAATTACATAAGCTTGAAAATAAGATAGACAGTGATAAGAGAATAAGACTAATAAGAAATGAAAAAGGATGTATATGACTAATCATTTTTTGATATAATATAAATTTTCAAAATAAGGATTTACTTTTTTAAATGTAATAATTTGATTGTTATTAGTCATTTAATTAATCCATATACGAAATTTTAAACACAATCAATATGATAATTAAAGGTAACATTCACATCATATGATAGTTTCACTTCACTTGTCATTTTGGCCTTCTTCCAAAGGACACTTATGATCAAGGTTTCAAGCATAGAAATAACATGTTCTTCCAAGCTAGCAAGCATTAGCTGAAATGGGACAATCCCCAACAACGAAAATAACGTTGGAAGATCCAAAAAACGAAACACAGTGACTCGATGAACAAGCCATTACAATGAGAAGAAAAGAAAAAGAACAAGAAAGCATGAAAAAAAAAAAAGAAGATTCAGGTGAAAAGAGAGAACATTTCTTAGTTGCATTGGAAACCTTTTGGAACACCCTTTCCACAGTAATTGAGGAGCAAGGTTAAGGAGACAGGAACGTTAAGGTTAATGCCTAAAACACTGGCTTTAATGGCGGTGCAAAGGCAAACAGCTGCTTCAAGATCAGCAAGTCCTTCGAGGAGGCTACAACAAGGTGTCTTTGGTGGTGTGCCAACGACAAGGTGCACCAAACCGTTCAACAAGTCTGCACAAACTCCAAGCTTAAGTGTGTCTCTTGGACAAGTGGGTTCGGCTGGTGAAGGAGAGGGTTTCGGGGTTGTAGGACAAGAAACATGATGTGAGCTTACCAAAGTGAAGAAGAGAATGTTTAGGGAGAAAAGAAGTGCAGTAGTTGCTATTGTCCTGGAAGCCATTTTTGAGTAATACTAAAAACACAAACTTTCCAAGGCTATAAGATCTTTTTTCCTTTGCCTTCTTCTCGACGGTGTGCTTGGAAATGAACAAAGTGAGGGTATTTATAGATGAACTGTGGTTCTTAGAAGGAATTGGAAATGACAAAGAGACCCATGTCAGGCAAGTTAGATCTCATCTAAACCATATAGGAGCTGGCACAGCTTGGAGAATAAGACGTTCTGCATGGTTTTGGAGCATTCGATACTTGATAACTATAGATTTAAATGCATAAAAGAAAGACAACCTGATCAATTTTTTTGGTTCTAAATATG
Organism: Erythroxylum dillonii; assembly: GCA_032467995.1. Lineage (NCBI taxonomy): Eukaryota > Viridiplantae > Streptophyta > Magnoliopsida > Malpighiales > Erythroxylaceae > Erythroxylum > Erythroxylum dillonii. The sequence continues at coordinate 1,230,933 of JANKYE010000005.1, read as the reverse complement.
ATATTCCCTTCCTCCTTCATGCACCTCTAGTTTCCTTGACTAAAACGTTGGCATTTTGTTTCACTCGTTGTTGCAAACAGGTCATTTTGATGGGATAGAGATAGATATTATTGCATTCCGACATTAGAAGGGAAGGTCGGCTGTGTTGGAACTTGGTGCAAACATGACCATGAGTTGCTGATTATGAACACACTCCATATATTTTATGTCAAACATGTTGTTTCGAGTTACAAAGAGTTTGGTTCTTCCTAAGTAAGGTATCAGGTTTATGAATGAAAGAGAGAACGAGAGATTTGCCTCAACTTTGCTCGAATCTAGAGTTAGTAATGGACTCAAAAATAAATTTCTTAGTAATGGACTCAAAAATAAATTTCTATAGAATATAATATTAAATTCAAGTTCAGTTAATTTTAATTTAATCTATTAATTAACTTAAATTAATTTAATTTATTCAAGTACTAAACACTTGCTTACCATCACCAAAGCCCATTTCAAAGGTATTAGCTATTAGCTGCCTGTGGTAAAACTAAAGTCCAATTCTCCAGTCTTTTATGAGAAGTGGACTCTCGTCCATATACTTGAAATAGGGCCCCTCTAAAACTATCTATACTTCTAGGGATTTTCCTTGTTCCATACATTAATTTGAAGAATAAAGAAAGCATAAGACCATATGTAACTAGCTAGTTGGCATGCAAAGTCGTCGTCCCCACTGAGGAGAACAGTCACAAATTCTGACTTCAGACTTCGATAGGTAATGGGTTGTTTGTTGCATGAACTTTAGGATTGTGATTTCTTGTGGTTTCCCTCCTTCATTGGGATTATAATTAAAGATTAGTTAATCAAGGACACTGTTTCAATATTTTTGTATTCACCGAGAATCGCGATTTTCTTCGTTTGCACTGGGGTTTTGTTCATCGGTTAACTGCTCCGGACATTAACCAGGAGCTTATATGGAGCCCCTTGAACTGGAGGGACAACCCCACAAGCGGGTGCGCACCCGCAAACGAGAGGAGGAGACCGCCTTTCAACCTCCGACGTCGTATAGTGCCGCTGTGAAGGGACCATTTGCAGCTGAGGGTACTGGTACTGCATGGCCCGAAGACGTTATCATCGCCACTGAAGAAGGCAACATCCAAGATTCGGAGGAACAGGAGGGAGGCATCACCCTCTCTACAACATTCAAGGCAAAACTGGACACGCAATGGGCTCACGCAGTTGTTGTAAAACTGCTCGGTAGACAGATAGGTTTTCGACTCCTATGCTTGAGGTTGGCGTCCCTATGGCATCCGCAGGGGCAGATGAAGGTCGTCAACTTGGAGTTTGATTATTTCCTCGTACGTTTCAGGGAGGAAAGCGATTAATTCACCTCCTTAACACAAGGGCCATGGATATTTGGTCACGTACAGTCGATGTAGAGATGGCAGCCAACGTTCCAACCCTCCCATGGAACGGTGAACCGTACGGTGGTGTGGGTCCGCATCCTCAATCTGTCCATCGCCTGTTATCATCCTCAAATCCTTACAGCGGTGGGCTATTTGGTTGGAACAACCGTCCGAATTGATGAGGCTACACTGCTGAAAACCCGGGGCAAATATGGGAGGTTGGCGGTGGATGTTGATCTCGGATCCCACTGCGCCATAGCGTCGAGCTAGACGGAGAGACCCGGCTGTTGGCTTATAAAGGCTTGCCCCAGCTTTGTTTTTCATGTGGGAGGATCGGTCATGCCGAAGCTGAGTGTCCACAGCGCTCCCACCCTTCACCGGAAGCTAGACCAGGCAATGAAGCACCGTTGGAGAAGATGCCCATCGCACCTACGCCAGGCGAGCCAATAACGTCTCTCAACTCTAACAGCTATGGTGAGTGGACGCAGGTCCATCGGAGAAATTCGAGAAAATCACTACCTCGGGGAGTTTCAGTTGGAAGTGACAGGGAGGCTACATCTCAGGGGGGGCTCGAGGTTTCGGATTCTGGCGGAACAGGCAGCCCATAAAAGACAGCCGCGGGCAAATCCAAAAGGCCCACCTGCTAGTTCTCCATTCGGATTTGGGAAAAACATAAGTGAAATCGAAAGATTGGGCAAAGGGAAACAAGGGCAGCTGGGCTTAGTTTTTAAATCCATTGGGCCTAAAAATGACAAACAGTCCACAAAAGGCCCAAAAACGACATATACTCAGCTTATCAGGGGAGAAAGCTCCCAGGCCAGAGCCCATGCAGTGTCAGGATTGCCTGCAGTTCCCCCAATCCAACTCCAACCCTCCCTACAAGACAATCATCTAGCAATCGAAATTTCCTCCCACACGGAAATGGTGTGTGATAACTAGATTATTAAGGAGAGCTATACCAGTCTCGAGGCAAATCTCCACTTCATGGAGGGCGTCGAGGACCAGGAGGTGTGCCTTAGCAAGGAACACCTCCAGATATAGGTACCGAGTCGTGTGAATAGGAAGAACGGATTCACTTGTGGGCTGACGAGGAACAGGAGGTGATGGCTCAGGATGCAGGATTTACGTCCGCTACCATAGGAGGTACAGATTTGACCTCTATCGTAGCATAGACTTTTCCTTTTTACGTTTATGTCTATTTTAATTTGGAATTGCCAAAGGCCCGAGGAAACTAAGTTCCTAGCCATCCTGCGTAATTATTTGCGGGCGTATAAGCCAAGTATTCTAGTATTGCTAGAGACATGCATTAGTGGTCTTAGGGTTAACACAGTCGTTTACTCTTTGGGTTTTGACTTCTCATTTCGAGTCAAAGCAATAGGATTCTCAGGTGGGATTTGGCTTCTATGGAAAAATGATTTTGATATCTCTGTAGGAATAGCTCATCGTCAATTCGTCCATACCACTATCAATTTTGAATCTGACTCGTGTGAATTCACTGCAATCTATGCTAACTCGCAACGAGCTTCCCAGGCTTTGTTGTGGCCAGCCTTAAGTTGGGTTGGTCGCACTACCCATAGACTTTGGTTAGTAGGCGGGGACTTTAATGCCAAATTGGCCCAATCGGACAAAATTGGAGGTGCCAGGTCAACCACGGTAGTGAGCAAGCCTTTTAAGGATTGGGTTCACGAGTGTGGACTTCATAACCTGGGTTTTATAGGGTTGAAATATACGTGGCGTCGCGGTATGATTAAAGCCCGACTAGACCGTGTTTTCAATTCCTCAGCGTGGCTTCACGAGTTTCCTCACATTACGAACCTCCATCTACCCTTCATGGGGTCGGATCATCGACCCATGCTGATTCACTTACAAAAACAGGCGCCACGCCCCCCAAGACTTATGACCTTTCGTTTTCAAAATGCTTGGCTCACCCACTCGAGTTTTGATGAAGTGGTAGCGGCGTATTGGTTGCCAAATGAAAATATGTTGAGTCAATTGCTAGCCACTTTCTTCACTCATCTTACGTGATGGAATAAAGAAGATTTTGGTAATATTTTTAACAAGAAAAGAAGATTGTTGGCACGGTTAGAGGGTATCCAAAGGCACATGACGAATGAAAATTTGGATTCCCTATTAAATTTGGAGGAGAAACTGAGCGAGACCTGAGCTAGGTCCCGTGTGAGGAAGAACTTTTTTGGCATCAGCGAGCTCGTTGTGACTGGATCTCGCAAAGGGATTGTAACACTAAATACTACCACAAACTCACTCTGACTCAGCGTAAGAAATTGACGATTGAGCGACTCTTGGATTCTAATGGAATCCCCATTACGAAGCCCGACCATCTCGGCCAGCTAGCCCGCTCTTTCTTTGTCCACCTTTATACTGCTGAAGCATGAACACCCCCTAGTTTTCCGCTCACAGTAGCCTTCCCTTTAATTTCAGACGATGGGCTCCGTGAGCTTAATCTACCCCTCTATGAAATCGAAGTTAAGAATGCAGTTTTTGATATGAATCCCAATAAAGCCCCAGGGGTAGATGATTTTAACGCCTTATTTTTCCAAAAACAATGGGGAAAGGTTGGGCCTATAGTAGTGACTTTCATTAAGGAGATTTTTATCCTGGAACGATGGGAAAAGGATTTAAATCATACCATTCTTGTCCTGATCCCAAAAACCCCCTCCTTGACTAGTATGGCTCATTTCTGACCAATTAGCCTTTGCAATGTTCTCTATAAGGTGATTTCCAAAATTATTGTGAATTGTTAAAAATCTTGGATGTTGCATCTCATGGCGGAGACTTAATGCAGGTTCATTCCTGGCAGGGATATCACAGATAATATTATTATAGCTCAGGAGGTCATTCATACGATGCATAAGAAAAAGGGGAAGACTGGATACCTAGCGATTAAAGTAGGCCTCAAGAGAGCATATGATAGGATCTGTTGGGAGTTTATACAAAGTACTTTGAAGGAAATTGGTTTGCCTGAAAAGCTTATCAGCGTTATCATGCAGAGTGTGACTATGGTTTCAATGCAAGTTGCTTGGCAAGGCATTTGGACTACTCCCTTTAAACCCTCCCGAGGTATACACTAAAGCGATCCGCTCTCGTTTGACCTTTTTTGTCCTGTGCATAGAAAGGATGAGCCACATTATTTCCTAAGCGGTGGACCAAGGACTCTAGAAACCAATACGAATGAGTCCTCATGGGTTCCCCATATCCCATCTATTTTTTGCAGATAACCTAATTCTCTTCGCTGAAACTATGGAAGCGCAAGCTAGATTAATTGCCCACACACTGGAGGTGTTTTGTGAAGCTTCTAGTCAAAAAGTTAAAGTAGCTAAAACTAGGATCTACTTCTCCCAGAATGTGGTTCTTACTACTGCGCGAAGACTCAGTCACCTCTTAAGCATAACCTGTACAAGCAATCTTGGGAAGTATTTAGGGATTCCGCTACTTGATGAGCGTACCACGAGACATACCTATCAGCATGTTTTGGATACGGCTCACAAGAAGCTTTCTGGTTTGAGGGTCAAGACCTTATCTTTAGCAGGGCGAGTTACCCTAGCCCAATCCGTCCTCTCAACCCTTCCCATATACACTATGCAAACTGTAAGACTCCTAAGGCAGCTTTGCGACGAACTGGGGCGTATCATGTGCCAGTTTATTTGGGGAGCCACTGTTGAGCTTTGGACAATGCATCTGGTTAAATGGGAAGACGTGTGTAAGCCCAAACAAGCCAGGGGTCTAAGCCTCAAACGTATCCGAGCTTCTAACGACACTCTTTTGCCAAAACTTGGATGGGCCTTAATTAACTGACCTTCCGCGCTATTGGTCAGACTTTTAAAAGCTAAATATCGACTTAATCTGGACCATATTCCCCTCACTATCGTTCGAGCAGGGGCTTCCGCTACCAGGAGAGGTATAACAGCTACTTGGCCTATTGTTCGTCAAGGCTTACAGTGGAAATTGGGAACAGGGAGAAAGACCTTATTCTGGTTGGACAACTGGATGCCTGACTGGGGACCATTGGTTTTATTGGTAAGCTCCCCAATTCCAGACCATGATCTCTATTTCATAGTGTCAGACTATACCACTGGAGAAGGCATCTGGTAGTGGCACCTGTTCTAGCAGTACCTCCTCTTCGCTGTCTGCTTAGATCTTGTCGTGATCCAATCCACTCTGGCAAACACAATAAAGGATATCCTCGTTTGGGGACCAACTACTCATGGGAGATTTAAATCAGCGTCCACTTATGATCTTATGCCGGGCAATCTCTCGGCTGAGGTTAGCCAACCGTGGGACGTAATCTAGAAATGGGCTGGGCCCCAAAGAATTCAAGCTTTCCTTTGGTTACTACTAAAGCAAAAGCTTCTTACCAACCACCAATGAGCAGCTCGTCATCTCACACTGGACAACAAGTGCCCCTTTTGTGGTCATGACGAGACCATGTTACATGCCTTTTGCGATTGTTCACAAGTCAAAAAATTTTGGTGTTTTTTTTCCCTCGAAGTGGTTACTCCTGCCTTTTTCCATCACGACGTGGAGACATGGGTGATTGCCAACCTCACGACCCACACTCAAGTGCAACTGACTCCATGGGCTACTATTTATGGGGTAGTATGCTAGTTTATGTGGAAATGGTGAAATCATAGCGTTTTTGAAGAGGATTTTACTTGGACTGATGATGGTCATCGCACAATTATGGACTATGTTAACTTGATCAATAGGGCTAGAATAGTGGAAAGTAGGGTGTTTGGTGACCCGGGTTAGCAGCGGGCCAAACTATTAGGTGGATCAAACCGCTAGGGGGATGGGTTAAGCTTAATATGAATGGTGTCGTTAAGCACGGTCAACATCTTGCTACTGCAGGAGGGTCGATAAGGGACTATCATGGTCAGTGGTGTTGTGGATTTATCCACCAGATTGGGAGAGGCTCGCCTCTTGAGGCAGAACTTTGGGGTGTTCAATCGGGTCTCCAATTGACTTGGATTCTCAGTTATCGACGCATCATCATTGAAGTTGATTCCATAGAGGTAATCAATATTCTCTTCTCCTCTAGTCTTCCAGGAACTAATAATCAGTATCATTTGGTGGCAGGTATCTAGGTCTCTTGCGCCAACCTTAGGAGGTAAAGCTTTAATACGTGTATCGAGAAGGAAACCAGAGTGTAGATAGTCTAGCTTCTTTTGCAGCAATAGCAGTCTTGGCCTACACTATCTCCAGGAGCCTCCGACTGTAGTCTGGGCCCACCTGCATTGGTATTAACACGATTTTTTGTACCGTAGACACTAAGATAGTTAGGACGGGAGTGTAATTTTCGTTTTTTTACCTTGTTAAAAAAAAAAAAGATCAAGTCCCGACAATCTCTGTCAAGAAACATCCTAGGAATTCACGAATCTCATGTCTTTTGTCAGGTCCTAAGCCTCTATCCCTCCTGTTCCGAAGACACTAAAGATCGGAGGTCAAACAATGGGATTGCCAAAGGCATTCCATGTACAAGAATAATGGAAGATGCATAATTTTCAAAGAAGCCTCCATCGTTAATTATGAAGGGCCAACTACCGAGTTTCACAAATATGTCACATGTTCATGCATCCATTTACTTTTTTACCTCACTTTCTTCACTAGTTCATTCCACTGTAGGTTTTATCATAATTGCATTCATTGAAAAGTCAGCTTCCATAGGACACAGATATGCATTCTTAAAATACTCCATGAACAGAAAGATTGTGTAGGAGAGAATCGTACCGGTATAGCTATTAATGGAGGAAATTGGTGAGTGAGTTAGCATATGATATACATTAATATCAGAGCTAGATACTGGACAGTACATTGTAAACTCGGATAGCAACCAAAGAGCTAGTTGGCGATCTCTGGTTCAGCCGCAAGAAGTTACAGATCATGATCATAAGTTCTATATATAATAGACCTATAGTTCTTGAAAAAATTGAGATCATGACGATCAAAAGGAAAGCATAAAGGAACAACTCAGTTGTGTGAAGGAGGGTGTGTTCTTGGTGGAGAGTAATCCAAGTTGAAGCCAGGATGCTTTTCCCTGTGTGTATTGTGTGGCACCTTCCATGGAACTGAAACAAGAGACTCTTTTTGAACAGCACCAACTTTCCTCTTCGAATCCTTCGACGTTTCAGTATCATTTTGATCGATCCTAGAATCAGTTTTTGAGGTAACTTGAACATTAGACGAGGAAAGCTCCTCCTTTGATGGAACAGAAGCATCCTTTCGGTTATTCTGCACATAACACAACAACAAACTCTTAAAAACACTTGCATTTATATGAAGCTGACATTATCAGAAATCAACTGCTTGCAATTGCACCAACCTGATTGGAGATTTGAAACCTTTTCTCAATTCGTCTGGCATTACATGCATGCAAAGATAGGAACAGAAGCAAAAGAAGGAGACAGTTTGTTGCTGACATATTTGGAACAACAAAACTTGCAGGGTCCAGCTAGCTAGGAGGAAGCAACCAGAGTTGTTTTTGGACTAGTGGTCGCTAATGGTGGTATTTGTAGTAAAAGCATTAAATGCAAATACCAAAAGTAGCTAGATTAAGGACTCTGCCATTGCAGACAAGCACATGTTTGAGATAGAAGATTGTAAGAAGGGAAAAATTGTAGAGATGGGTTGCTTTCTTCTGTCCCTTCCCTTTCACATTTCAATCAACCTGGGTCCCTAGACACAGACCCACCAGGGAAAGAGAAGAGAAGACATGGCTTAAAACCCCCATATATGAAGAGTGAGTCAATGGAAGAGTCCAAAAAGGAGATTTTCAAAAATCAGAATAAATCATTAAACTAATCAGAAGAGTTGCATTAAAAGTAGATAACATTAAACAAGTCCAAGAAAGCTAAGTGCATCCCCTCCTAGTTTCTTGTCCATGATGAATCGAAGCTTTCACCATTTTGCATGCTTCATGTTTCCTTGTTTCTTGCTCTCGCCTGTCCCTTTTCACCTTGGAAAACTCAACTCCCGAATATTACAGAGAATGTGGTAGAATTTATAATCAAAAGTAAGAGACCTTTTTGCTCCTAATTTAAGTCAATCTGGAAAGAACAAGTTGAAAACCAGACATTCATGTCAAAGTTCCTTGGATTTGTTTAAATAATGTCTAGTAAATATCATAAATTGAAGATATTCAACCAAAAATGTCAACCTACAAACTAAAAACATCAAGAACACATCAACATCGCAAAGGAGCAATCATCAATGTTGTGGGAGGATCACATGGTGAGCTTAAAACGAGAGTTGAGTCCAAATACCGATAGCAATAAAAAGGCATGAGGGGACAAGCGGGCATGGACCGCCTCTTGCTTGTAGCTTCAACGAGGAACACTTGAGAGTAACTTCAACCGCCAATACCGGTCATGCATAACACGTGGCAAAAACCCATGTGATTTACTGCGTTGCCACGTGGATTAGGCCCACGGTGGCCGCCATTACCCATGTTCTCGGCCCTCCAGTAGTGGTGGTCCATTGGTCCAGTCAAAACCAAACCACGACCGCTTTTGTAGACTCTTCTTTCCTGTTGAGTCGCAATAGTTGCATGTACTGTCTAATATGCTGTTCCATCGGTTGCTCTTATGCTTTCGAAGTCCAAAGTTTAAACAAATTGATAGGGTTAAAATTTTTAATTTAAATAAGTTTAAATTTGTCTTTATTTATAATATAAGATATTTTCAAGTGTAATAGAGATTTATTTATCTTGTATTAGATGTTAATCAATGTTTTAAAAATCAGACTGAAGGTTAAACTAATAAGATAAAAAATTTAAGGTTTAAAAAATCTAATTAAAAGTTAAACCAGTTAAAGATTGAAAATTTTGAAGAATTTTAAATATGATTAAAAGAGATTATTCTTAATTTAAAGTTTAATTGAAAAAAGAGAATGTTAAATAAAAATTAATTTTTGTTTTGATTTATAAAAATCGATTAGTTTATGAAAATCGACTAATTAATTAATAAATTGATCGTTTTTTAACCAGGATTATTAAACTAAATAAATTCGAAAAGTTAAATATCAAACAAAAAATTGACTGATTCAAAGTTTTTATAATTGAATCTATCAATTTACTTCAATTTTTTAATCATAGGTGTTAATAATCATTTGAATGAGTCCTCGCTCAATTTTATAAGTTTAAATTGAATACAATTTTTAGTTTTTATCAATAATAATTTGTTTAAATTATATAATTTATAATATTGCAATCAATTTTATTATTAAAAATTAATAATCGTGAAATAGAATAGAGATATCAATGACACTGATTTTCTTTTTTTAATTATAAAAAATATAATGAACTCATACTTAGTAATTATTATTAAATTATTAACATATATAATAGTAATTCATAAATCACAAGTGAATTAAATATCGAATTATAAATTCAAACCAATTAGTATTAACATCAAATTCAAGAATTCTCCTTTTTTTTACACATAAATAATCGCCAACAATTTATGAGGTTCGGAACTAGTTATGTTATAAAACACTAAAACTAAAAAAGCTTGAAAAGATGAAAAAAAAAACATAACTTTACTGATGAGATTTTTAATGAAAATGTGACTCATGAATCTTTTTTATAAGAAATCGACTTCTTTTTCTGCTGAATATGATTTTTAGTAAACCCTAATCTAATTTTCTCGCTAGGGTTTACCTGTTTCTGTTACTTTATTTCTATCTTATCCTATGAACACCTATCTTTCTAATTTTTATAGATCCTATTTAATAAATGAACGAATGTTTACGAAACAGAGTAATCATAACAAGTAATATGATGCTCAATTTAATACGTCTCCACTCCTTAGCATGACTATCATGGGAGTGTTTTCAAGGTTACTGGGGATTTGGGCTCAACATTCACAACTGATTCAACCGATGATGTCTTGTCAAAGCCCAACATTCTCGATCGGACCGCCGCCTTGTCCCCATAAGCATGTTAGTTTATGTTTATGTACACATTCTTGGATCCATGTTAGAGAGCAACAGTCCTATCGCATTGACTTTCCAACTCCCAAGGCTAGCATTCTAATATATAACTTTAAACTTCATGTCAATTAACAACCTCGTATTGCTAGAACAAAAGCATGGAGTAACTTGATATCTCGCAAGGAATAAACCAAGCTGAAGCTATGCTATGTTGATCCTAATCTGACAAGAGGTTTGGAAAAAAGGATCAGGACATGAACTAGGATCACATGCTTATGCAGATCTTGGAAATCACAAGTTTCTAGTTACAATAGCCTACTTGGATTAGTTTGTTAGTGCCAAGATTCAAAGTAGGACCACATTGTCGAACAACACGAATACAATTGTTCAATTCAATATGCACAACATTCCAGATTCGCTTCCCGAGATCACATGTTCGGTGACCGAAATAAGTCAATAACCACAAAAAAAAAAGTTCAACAGAAAAGGAAAACCAATGCAGAAGTAAGATCAAAGTCAATGAAATGTCCAGTGATTAATGTAATGAATGATGATATCATTCAGCTTGCAGGTAGTTCTGTACAGAAAAAGACTGTACATGAAGAACATGAAGCATTGACATTACAGAGGATGAGCTACTGAAGCAGGTGCCTCCCAAAGGTGTTTTCTCCACTGTATGTTACATAAAGAAACCCATCATCATCCTTGTTTTCATCATAGATTGTAGACAGCATTGATCCTGAAATATAATTGTAAGTCTCAAAGTACACATTATAGAGTAAATTTAACAGGTAATAGCAATCCAGGACCATTGAATGGATCACCAGTTGAGCATGGAATATTTTTGGACAGATTGTTTTAGAGAAAATGAACGATTGATAGCATGTATTTGCAGTGACTGATCAAACAGTTTGTACGTGTACGACTACGTAAGGAAGAGCGACAGTTTACCTGTCGGTGGGAGAACGTTGTCCACAAAGATGAAGATTGCCTTTTCTGCACTGAGTTTAATCCTCTTCCTGATTACGTAAACAAACTGGCCAACTGTTAGATCAGCTGGGACAAGGTACCTGTAAGGGTTTCAACCAAGTTGACAAATAGAAATCACTCTCGAGCATTTAAATTTCAGTATCAAAAAGCATATAAAGTGAATTCTTACTTTTTCTTGTCAATGGAGGGAATATCACTTCTATCAGCCTTCTCCACAATTACCTAAGGAGGGAATGAGTTGATGAGCATTGAAAACAAAGCAGGAACTCAATGATGTCAAAATCTTACACACTAAATAAGAGTTTGGAATCAATAAGTAAAGTAACCCGACAAAGTCATCCCGTATGCAAGGTGTAAACCACAACTAAACATCATAATTACTGAAGATTACTATCGAGCTCTGATGACAAAACACAACTAAAATTAAACCATATGTAAGAGATTTGGCGAACTATCAGTTGTTCGTTTAACATATTGGAATATAAGACTTTCTAGTGACTCGTACTACCAATTTACCATCAAAAGAATATAAACAGAAATGAGAAAATATGTTAAGACTTCAGATTTGCCATAACTTGCATTAACTTCAGTAGATAGGCATGCTGATCAACTTTTCAATGATCACCACAAGTAATTACATCCTTAACACTCCACTTATGACCACCAAAACTTCAATTATAGCTGATGAAAATTATGAGAAGATATTAAATAGCCGGTTTGCAATTGAAGTTCGTCTCAGTTAAATCATCTCGCTGGAAGCAGGAACAGTTTGAAAGAGTGCCTTTCGGCAGTTGGTCAACTCAAGCAACAAATGCAATCCCGGGAACCAGCACGGACACAGGTTTCTAGTAATCTAAGTCCAGAAACAAACATCACCCAGTAACCAACACAGAGAAATCATCCAGGTCTCTTAACCTGAAAAAATAAAATTCTGGAAAAACCTCTATTCAACTACAATTCATAGTTCCAAATGAATATCATTTAGAAGGTAAAGTAATCCGACAAGTCATCAATCATAGTGACAGCATATTCCAACAATCTTCCTAATACATTTGCTAAACTACATTAGCTTTAATCATAAACAAACTAAAGGCATAGTATTAACAGCTCAAATCATTTGACGACCATGCATGATTTAAGAAACACTAAGATTAAAAACCAACTAAGAGACAAAGCCTCACAGGAATTCTATCTTGGTATTTATCCCTTATTCTCGAGGCCTCAGCTCGCCTTTTCTCTACAGAAAAAAAAAAAAAAAAACAGTTTTCATCAGAAATCACGAACCCCAAAATAAGAAAGTGGGTTATGTTCCTCTATGGTGACTTCAATATAAATTCAGACATGGGAAACAAACTATCATCGGGTTTGATCGTATACCAAAATCATGCTCTTGCTTGAAGCTGCTTTTACTCATATTGTCAAATACTTCAGCTAAAATCTACAAAAAAATAGAAAACACCAGAAAATATCAACATATAAATTCAAGAGATAACAAAAACAATCCAGGAATTAGAAAGTATCCCATCAAAACAAACAGCTTAAACATTCATACGCTGAAAAAAAAACAAAAAACAGAACATAAAAGGAAAAGCAAAGAACATACTTGGACAGCAAGGGCGATGACCGGCGAAAACTAAAACGAGCCTGGAGACGTGACATCGAATTATTGTTGCGATGTTTTTTAATATAGACTTTTGTGTGAAAAAGTAACCAATTAGGACATGACACGTTTCACGAGAGAGAGCGATGTACATGATTGCCACGTATAGATGACGAGTTCTGTTGGCAGCTGTTATGCGGAGCTTGGTTAGTAGGCTTAGTAAATTTAGATGGGCGGCCCATATGATACGAATAAATTTTAAATTTAATTAAATTTTAAGTTAAAAAATCGGTTAAAACGAATTCTCTTTTTAAAATTATATTAATTTAATTTAAAAAAATATTTTAAGATATAAATTTTAAAATCAAAATAACATTATCGTGAGAGATAAAATTAAAATGAAGTCATTTTAAAGATATTAGAACGGGTTTAACCTAATCTTGAGCTATTTATTAAAAGTTAGATTTGATGTAGTGTGATTTAGTCGTCCTCAAATAATAATTTTTCTTTTACTATTTTACCCTTTTATAATCTTCATAGTATCATAGTCTATATTTGGTTTGAAATTTAATTAATGCAATTTTTATTTATTATTATCGAAATCAAATATATTAAGTAGGGATGCATCGTCTCGTCGATTTTTTAAAAATAATTTTCTTAAAATTAAAAGTGTAAAATAACTTTTTTTTAATCACATCTAAGCTTAGAAAGACCTAATTGAAAATGCATTAATTTAAACGTATATATTGATCCATTGTCATTTATAATATTAAGCCTTGGTCAAAGTATCAAGTCTATTTGACATCAAATTTACTCACAGGTCACAAAATTCTATAATGGGTTCATGCATTTTGGGATACAGTAAAGAAAATAGTTACTCATGTATAGCTATTTCTAGAGCTTAAGCAGATTCTCAAATTCGCCTACTCATGAAAGGAGACAATCGAAGATTAGAAGGAATCTGACTCACCTGTAACTATCCGAGTGTATTTTGGCGTACCTCCTTCAGATCTACGACCTCACTAGCCGAGTTCATAAAAGAAGGCTCCTAATATTCATATGAAGTTCGTTAAGCTTTGGAGATTCACAAAACCTTAAAAAGTTGAAGTCGTTATTAAGTTGATTGTGCATACCTGAGATGAGAACTCCCTTTGAGCGAAGAGACGGGCAAAAGAACCACTGCATCGCCTTTGTAGTGTCGCGCCTCTAAAGCATTTTTTCTCTCCAATCGAGTAATTATAACATCTCATTACCTGTGGAAAGGTTATAATACTAAATATGAGTATTCAATGAGAGATAAGAAATGAAATTTTATGTTCATGCATAATATGACATGCTCATACAGGTGAATAGTAAAATTTTGCACATGAATATGTTTATACATGCATTCATTGACATTCCAGGTATAATTGTTTCTAAATGTGATTTCTATTGAAAATTGTGGTTTTTATGTATTGAAAATTGATTTGAAGAGTGTAATTGCTGATTTAGAATTTTTGAAATTTTTGGAGAAATTTATGAAAATTGTTGGGTATTTTTATACTAGAAAAATTGCCAAGTGGCAAAACTATTAATAAATGATAGTAGAAATTACTATCCAATGACAATGAAAATTTTGATAAATGACCTTAGGATTTATTCACAAGTGTCGTTAAAAATTGGGGGACAATTGAAGTAGAAATTGAAATATATTGGACTAGTTAAATGAAGAAACTTGTTTTAATGCTTTAGAAATTGGTGTAAGTGACACATGTCTTAAGTTGATTTTTATATTAAAGGATCCCCCCTTTTGTTTGCTCACTCATGATGCTTCTCTCTTAAAAGCCATTAGAGTTTTGTTTTTGGATTTCTTCTTCTCTTCTTCGCAGCTTCTCTTCTTCCTCTTCTTCATGGGTTTTGATCCTTCCAACCTCCATTTATATTGAACCTAACCCACTCATCTTCCACTTGCTACTCTTCCACCTTGCTCTCTCTCATTCCCACCAAAAATGTTAACATTCCAACACTAAAGATGGTGATGATCGTGGATGGTGTTTGAAGTTAGGTATTTTTTATTTTCTTGAAAAGTTTGAAGAATTGGTAGCTAAATCAAGTAAGTTGTGTTTAATGTTTTTTTTTTTCAATGTTAAATGGAGCATTTATGATGATATTTAGATGTTAATGCATGAAAGGGTGCTTTGTGTATGTATGTGTTGTGGATGATGAAGAGTTTGTGAAGTTTTTGCTTATACATATATGCTTGATGAGTAATGAGCTATAGAGATGTTTTGTTTCATATAAATGCTAAATAATAGGTTCTGAGTTGTTTTATGGATGATTGATGTTGTATATGCTGAGTAAGAAACTATGAGTTATGCTATACATGTTTGTAAGATGAATTAGTTATGAAAAGGATGTTTTAATGAGAATTGTGAGTTGATGAATAGGTACATGAACATATCCTGTTTTTAGGTTAATGATCAAATTTAGGTCATGCTTTGTTGGTGAATGATATTGAGATGAAATGGAGTTGAAAATAGGGAGTGAATGAAGTAGAAAATGATGATCTTTGTATAAGTTATGTTAAGTGTTACATCTGAAAAATATGAAGATGGTTGGCTGGAAAATGTCCATTGAGTATGCCTTAGTCTTTTACCTATAACATTTTCTCTAGTTATCCAAATGTGATGATTCTTAATTTAGATTAAACTAGAGACGTATAGTTACATTTGTTATGAAGAAGTCGAGTTCAAATTCTGTCTATAAAAGTCTCAAAATTTGACCATAAGTTGAAAAACTAGGTTTGCTTCTGTGAAATATCGTTGCGGCGAACTTGAAGAATTTGACGAGAATTTATTTCGGCAAACTTACGATTATTGTGCGAGAATTCCTCTCTGGAAGAGTTCGTCGCGACAAACTTTTCTCTACACTAAACGTGCTGCGGTATTTCGAGCATAACTTCTTCTGTAGTTATTCAAATTGACTGATTTTTGATTTGGAGTAAACTAGAGACATAGAGATACAAATTATATGAAGAAACCAAATTTTAATTCAGTCCAATTTTTGAGTGGAAGTTGAGTATAGCGTATTGTTTCAGGATAAAAGTAGTCCGAAAATATTTGGAGTATAACTTTCACACTACTGAACCAAATTGAATGATTTTAGTGTCAATAGAATCATAAGAC
>JANKYE010000005.1:1171132-1183211 GCA_032467995.1 Erythroxylum dillonii | reverse complement strand
ATATCTAATATTTAAATTCTTATAAGAATATTCAATGAAATACTAAAAATATATAATATTTATACCCTTATAATTTTTTTGAAGTCATGTCTTTATAAGTCATTTTATATATAAGTAGTTAATATAAAACAACTAATTTTATCAAGTATCAAATGACAAACAGCTAATGTAATTCGCTGATCAAATAAGCTGATAAAATTAACTAACAACTAATACAATCAGTTGATTGTCAAATAAAACTATAGGTATGTATTAGATAAATTGTAAAATAATTTGTAATTAAGTAACGAGTTGATCAATTATAATCGTACAATTAGATCAAAGGGCAAGGGCATTGAAATCTTGAACAGGAGAGTCGTTTTATTCCGAGAAGTGGAATTATTGATTTTACGGTACCTATGCAGACAAATAGAAGCTGACAAGGGTTAGTGCAAGGAAAGTCATCACTTGTTAATGAAATCGGTGGATAGTTTAAATATGCAAGTCAAACTCAACTCTTATAAGCTTTCAAAGGACTTGAAAGCTAAAACTTATTTTTTGGTTTAGATATTTCTAAAGGATGACGAAAATAACAATAATGACTCAATAAAAATTCTTTTGAAACGGGCAATTTAAGAAGAACTAATAGTATACAACTTTACCCTTAACTCGGTCATCATTAAAATTTGTTAAGAAATGTAATATAAATTATGCATATATTTAATAATCAGATGAAGTATCACTGAGACGAGAGATTTAGGAATGTTCAACAATTATTCTTATTTAGTAAAGAAATTGTTTACGGTAGACCCACACATAATGTGTGAAAAGTTATCACTTGTTAATGAAATTTGTGGATAGTC
Source organism: Erythroxylum dillonii (assembly GCA_032467995.1). Taxonomy (NCBI): domain Eukaryota; kingdom Viridiplantae; phylum Streptophyta; class Magnoliopsida; order Malpighiales; family Erythroxylaceae; genus Erythroxylum; species Erythroxylum dillonii. The sequence goes on along the minus strand of JANKYE010000005.1, from coordinate 1,182,369 downwards.
AAACTCAACTCTTCTAAGCTTTCAAAGGACTTGAAAGCTAAAACTTGTTTTTTGGTTTAGATATTTCTAAAGGTTGACGAAGATAACAATAACGACCCGATAAAATTTTTACTGAAACGGCCAATTTAAGAAGATCTAATAACACACAACTTTACCCTTAACTCGGTCGTTATGAAATTCATTAAGAGATGTAACATAAATTATGCACATATTTAATAATCAGTTGAGATCTTACTAAGATGAGAGAAAGAAGTTGTTTAAGATAGGCCCACAGGTAATGTGTTATGAAGATATTACAAATGAATGTGCATACATATGTCAAACAAAAAAATAAGACGCATTAACAAAAAAATAAGATGCATTAATCTCTTTTACTCATCTTTTGACTTGCTAAAATACAAAATTAGAGAAAGACTCGATCTTAATTAATTGTTTAATTATCTTAAATTTAAATTTTCTTTTTTAAGTTTCAGATTGTAAACTTTAATCCTAATAACATTATTTTTGTGCAATTGTGTTACGGTAATTACATTCGCATTACTTGCAATTAAGATTATATTTGTTGTAACTTAGTAGGTTGGTATAGGTGGTACATACTACCGTCGCTTAACCAAGTGGTTGGATGTTCGATCTTTAGGAATGCAACAAACTCCTGGGTTAATAGTAGCTCTCCTTGATTTGAGATGTTCTCACTGCGGAAGATTATATTTGTTGCGTAAACAAAAATCGACCGCCAAGATTGGACATTTTTAGTGGTTGTTTGGTTGTAAATTAGCTGCTTAATAGTTCATCTTAGACGGGACATATACCACTTAGCAATGTTCTAAATGACATGTTTGACTTTGCTCTTGCTTTGTAGTGAACATTGTTTGTTAGTGGCCACCAACGAAGCAACATCATGGCTCCTACACTCTTGCAACAGTTAACTTACAAAAAAATATCTTTATTATTGCTAAGTAAGGCGAAAGTCAACCCGACCCGATCCAATTTAATCTTTAATATGCATTTTGAGTTTGTTTAATTAATTAATTTTAAAATAAAGTTTTTTCAGACAGGGAAGAATACTATGGAATTTCAATTCGAACTTAGGTTACACCCTTAGGATTCATTCCAAATCAAATTAAAAGGGTCTAACTTGGCCTGACCTCTTTCGAGTTCCGATACTTAATTATCATAACCCTAATATAACCTCTTCTTTTCCACAATTCAAGCTCGATTTGATAGAATTTAATTAGTCAAAATTCAAGTTGAGTTGGGATTAAATTCAATATCGTTTCGTTTAAATGCGATATGTTTAAATCGAATAAGTGATTTTAAGTTTAAATTTAACCTAAACTTTGATAAATTTAAATTTAATTCATTAATGTTAGATTAAGTCACAAATCACAAAATATTATTTAGCACCACTAACTCATATGGAACAGAGTGGACCATTCCTGGGTAATTAATGTCTAAGGAAGCAAGTTTGAAGGACAAAGCACATTTCAACGATGATAATGGTGTCTTGTTAGAAACTTTGAAGCAATAAAGGAGGACTGGAAAAAACACAAAAGGTCATATTTTGTATCCTTTCAGCTTTTCCAAGTCCACGAACCGGCAAATTAAAGTGGGTCTCATTTTTTCCAAGTCCACAATCTTCGCCAGTTCAATCTTATAACTAAATGAAATAAATTATCACATTATTTTTTATTTTTTAAAATTATCAAATATTATTATTGCGTTTTAATTAATATATCGTCCGTTTCCTTTACCGACATTTTGTTGTTAAAAATTATGTTTATACATATAATTTAAGTAACACGTTCTGTAATACGTAACGAGACTTTAGTTACATATCTCGTATGAAACGTAAAAGAACAATAAACAAGAAAACATAAAAGACTTATTTTAGGTTCTATAACTTCAAACGAACTTTTCGGAATCGAAACGAACTCGAATCTACTGTTTCCTTCACGCGACGGCTCTTACTCATTAGGCTCTTTGATGTAATTGGTTGATTTGGTCAAATAAACATATAATAAAATAGTTACAAGTTTTTCTTCCCAAGGTCGACTTTTAAAGTTGCTGTTGAAGAGGACTCGTCCTCTTAATTGGGCAAGGAATCAAGACCAGTCTTTCTGATTGGAAAGCTCAAAGTCCCACTTGACAGATTTAAGCTCTAATATTCTATATTTCACCCAAGGAAAAAAAAAAAAAAGGCTAGAAAGAGAATATGAATGGCTACAAATTAAAGAATCAATTGAAAGTAACATGTATACAAATATCCTCGAAATCGAAACGTAAGTTAAACCGATAATACAAGAGATTTAAAATTTAAAAAATTAATAGACATTAGGTTATCATAAAATTATTAAAGATTAAATAAATTTGAAAATTTTTAAAAATTATCGAAAAAGATTGTCCTTACTCGTTAAATAAAAATTAATTAGTATACTTTTGATTATAAAAACGGATTAATTTATAAAAATTATTAAACTAAATCAAACTAAAAATTTAAAAATTAAATCGAGAATGGTTCAAAATTTTCACTACTAAACCGATCGAACCAGCTCGATTTTTAAACAATTAAGATGGGAAGTGTAACCATGATCATAACCACAAGCAGATTAACCTCTAGAAATGGGACTTGAACATATATATATATATATAAATTATGTGCATTCTAAAAGAGTTCAAGACCATATATTTTATTTTTTGTGCTTTTAGGGAAAGTTATCCTATTTAAGTTGTGTGTTAATCTTAATTAAGATATAATGGGTAAGATTGATGTATATAATATATGATTTACCTTTTCCTTTTTTTGGTAAACTATTGTATGATTCTTTTATTTGTTGGGAAATGCTCATTCCCAAAGCAAACAGAAACCAATGTAAATGCTTTGCCTTTTGACATAGATTCCTGACCATTATTTTGTTGCCTTCCTTTCAGATCATAAGCAGCCATTCAAAGGCAAGTTGGCCGTAGACTTTAGAGCCATTTGAGGCCAATTAGGGCAACTTTCACCAATTATGCTCTAGTCTTACCAAGTAAATCCAAATCATGAGATCATCAATTTAATAAATTAGGACAATAGATTTTTTTTAATATTCATAAAATTTTGCAACCGTTACTTTTCGATAAATCTTCTCATACATATAAACAACAACACCCAATAAAAACATCGGAATCTGGGAAAGTTTAATAATACGTAACTTTACTTTTAACCAGTGAAGAGATTGTTTCTAAATGATAATTTTGTACTTATAATAACTTGTAAATTACGTGCTTATGAGTAAATTACTTGATTAATCAAAGATTCAAATTCATATGACCAATTAACAATAAGCTTGAATGGATTGGAGCTAAGTGCACATGTATGGTTACTTATGAATAGGGAGATGATGTTTCTATGTATTTGCCTTCTGAACCTGACCAAGTCTGGTTATTTATGTCACGCCAAACCGAACATCCTATTCTCTCAGTAAAAGGAAAGAAGGGTATCTAACACTGTATTTTTTATTGTTATTTCAATCAGCTTTTGAGGTTTCCAACAAACGAGAAAAGAAAAACAATTAATGTACTTCAGGTGCAGTTTCATGGCTATTTTAAGTTACAAAGGTATTGGTTCTCTGTCTCATTCCAGATGCGAAACAGAAGAGTTGCAGATAAGAAAGAAGTTGGCTTCTCCGTCATATGACTGTACAATGCCAGTCATGACAGGTGTGGGAGTTACTTTTGTAATAATAAAACTAAATATGCAGTTTTTTTTATCAGAAACCATCTTTGAGAATGACCCTTTTAAATAGAGAACAATTTGTTGGTCAAACAAAGAGTTAACAGAAACAGCTGGAACCGCCATTAACAAGGTGAAGAATGGTTTAGCAGTTCGTCATCTAAAGTAGTTTCACCAAAAAAATAGTTGAATTATTAAAATTTTAATGAAAACCCAGAAGTTTAAACAGTGATATGTATGTGAAAACAAATCGTTCTGTCTAAGAAAATGCCCAGGTTCCTTCATTCATGGATGATCTAATTTCCAGTTCTTTTGTTACAGAAAGAAACAGTAAAGAGTGGATTGGTAAGCAATGAATTACAGAGTTAGAATTTCAAGAAGAAATGGCCTAATCATCAGTAAATATAAAACCGAAGAACCACAGAAGTAGGGAGAAAGATGTTCTTTCCTTTTGAATCGAACCATTTCTTGTGGATGGATACTAAGAAACACTCACCTCCTGATGGGGTTCACAAATTCCGCATCAGAAACAGCAGAGAGCTCGATTTGGCTAACATCATCGTCATCAATTGGAGCTGGAAGATTAAGATCTATCAAACTCAAATTGTCCCCGAACTTTGTGGAAATTGTAACAGGAGTTGTTTGTATACCGGTTACGTGAGATCTCTTGTGCCCACCTAACGCTTGCCCAGAAGGGAACACTCTAAAACAATAAGGACATTCATGGAGTTTCTTCTTTGCAACTACAGAACCTGAAGTACCTGCATTTTCTGGCTTGAACTCTGGTTCTCTAGCTGCTGGTGTAAAGACTTTAACTTTCTTGTGACTTGCTCTATGTCCACCCAAAGCTTGATAAGATTTGAACACTTTCTTGCACGTTTCACACTTGTACTTCTCTCTTGATCTGTTCTTGCAAGATTTGAACTCCTCTGATTCATCTGTTTCGTCCATGGAGTACTTCTCAGCTTCTTCCACTTCCACATCCAACCTTTGCTTGTTAAGTTGTTCTCTGCTCTCCCATTTGTCCCTCGACAGCATCATTAGAGAAAAGGCAACATCTTCCTCGGCGGTCGCGTCAGAGATTGAACTCAGCGGTTCAGGCTCAGCCCATGACTCGATCTTACTCACTTTATCATAATTAAGCTTCTTTCTGACGCCGTTCCCATTGTATTGATGCTCCAGCAATCTCCGGGTACGTTTAGATCGTCTCCGAGTTGGGTTCTTTGGTGACTCGGTCTCGCTTTCTTTGTCCTGAAAAACAACAGACTCAGCATCAACCGCCAAAGAAAACTCAGGATCTACCAAACGTACACTTCTCTTTGGGTTCTCTCTCAACCCATAATAGACACCTTTCTCTTCTTCTTCTTCTTCTCCTCCTCCTCCTCCTCCTCCTAACCCTGTTTCAGCTTCTTCTTCGTCTTCAGAAGACGAAAACGATAAAGCTGATCCTCCATCTTCGCTGAGTTGAATACCCTCTTCTTGTTCTTGCTCCGGCTTTTTAGGAACATGAAGATTCATGAAGTGAGACCTCATATGACCACCCAAAGCTCTTCCATTAGAGAACCTCTTCATACAAAACTTACACTTGTATATCTCCATCAAAATCCCAGAAACAAAAACACGACCTTTCTTCTCCAGCTCAAAGAAAGATACGAACTTTGAGAGTGGAAAAGAAACTAAAGAGTAGGTGACATAGAGTAGTAGCTCCACCATGAGATCATTATATACGAAGCTTAAAAAACCAAAACCAAAAAGAAAAATAAATCAAAAAATGTGATTCTTAAACACAATAAAAACTAAAAACTAATGTTCTAAAAAAGTCATTGAATTTCCTTTTAAAACGGCGTATTAAACAATAAATAAAAACTTAATTAAAGCGTATCCATGAAGGGAGAAAGATCGACATGTAACATGCGAGTTGCGAGGCTCGCCCGTTTCTGTATTTATTCCCAACTATACTTTTCCTGTTATTTTCCCAAACTACCCTTTTTTGAATTTTCACCTAATTTTGGAAATTTCGGACAACAGCTACTCTTTGTTCTCCAAACGTTGTCGTCAACTTCTAGAATGTATAAGGAAAAAATGAAAAACAAAATAAAAATAAGAATGAATTATATTTTAAATCTTAAATTCATTTAATTTTATAATATTATGATAAAATTTTGAATATTTAATTGATATTTTAAATAATTTTTATTTATATTTATCCTAGAAAACAACAGGGACATTTTGGGTATAGAGGGAAACAGGTTCCCATGATAAACCGGTGGCGTACATGTAAGTACGAGACAAGGAAAGGAAACTGCTAAGGTTTGTTGTAACGACGAATCACAATATAAAGCTATTGTAAAGTCTCCGGCATGTAAGCAGCAGTTTGACCAATGGGAGAGATACACGTCAGATTCGTGTCCCACCTGTTATGACCACTTAGGGAAACAGTAATGTTGCATCAACAAAAAGCTGACGTGGAGATTCTGTGACCATTGTTGCCGGTCACATTCACTGATGGTAGCTTTAGGAAGCTCACTGGACCCCGTCTTAAGCTAATTAATAATAATGAAGGGAGTTAATCAGAATTAAGGGTTAATCCTTTTTTAAGGTAAGTGTGTTCCTTTAAACTTGGATCTTTAGTGGGAAAGTAAACAAGCCTCTGATAAAGGAGGTTTGTATGGGATAAGTAGTAAATGCCGTTTAGTTAGGGGCTAATAGACCCAGTCCCAGTCCCAGTCCTTTACTAGGGCCATCCATTTGGTTCTAGCAAGAGTGGTCCATGTGGCTAACCACGTTTACACGTTCTTTTCTTTTTGTTAGCTGAAAGGTTCCATCTTTTGTATACTTCTAGTAAGTAGCCGACCTCCAACTTAGGATGGCAATGGTTTGTCGGTTTGGTTCCATAAAATTTGTTTTGTTAGTTCACGGCTTGTTTTAGGAGTATCCCAATTATAAGAATATGCTTTTAAGTCATTTACTCTTAAACTAATTTCCGTTCTCACTGAATCAGCTCATAAGGGGTAAAGAACTGACCAAACAGATTTTTCCATTCTTAGGACTCGAACTTGAGACCTCTGATTAAAAGATGAGAGTGCTGAACTACTCACATCAATATATTTGGTTATATTATAATTTTAATATAGATAAAATATAGAGCTCATTAACAAGAATTGAGCTTGAGTCAACCATTACCAAACTGACTAGAACTAGTAATTTAGATAGTTGACCCTTATCACTTGTAAACCTTTTAATATTTTCATGTTTGGTTAATATAGGATACTCTAATACTCTCCCTCAAGTGCAACTGGGATTGGACATCTAGTTGTCACTTGAAATAAACACAGTGATAAACGGACCGGACCGTTAAAACTGAACATTTAGACGGACAACCAAGAAATTAATAATTCGGACTAAATCTGCTCTAATATCATATTAGAATTTTTAACATGAATAGAGTGTATAGCCCATTAACAAAAATTAAGCTTAGGTCAATCATTACTAAAATGACTAGAACTAATCATTTAAATAGTTAATCCTTACTATTTATAAACTTTTTAACATTTTCATATTTAGTCAATACGGGATACTCTAACAAATAATAGTGACCCAGTATTAACATGGTATTTAATTGATTAAAAATTAATTTCGTTAATCAATAATTTAGTAACTATAGTTTGCTATTTTGCTTCACAATGGTGTAAAATCAGAGAGAAGTCACGAGCAATGGCAAGCGATTTGTTCCTTTTCCATCAAGCGGCCCTCCCATTCTTAAAAGAGCTAGAGTCAGTGTAATCAGTAATGGGTGGTAGTACTGAAAAGTGAAGTTTTTTAGATTTGGGTATCAAAGTACTGACAGGTCATCAAGTTCGCGTGAAGCGAAGCTCATCTCCTGTTTATACAGTAAAACTTGTTCAGCGAGTTTGGGAGTAAGTACAATGCTTGATGACTTGACACGTGGAGATTTGTTGAAACCGAACCTTGAGCTGGTCCATCGCGAGTGATGCGGTGGCTCGCATGTCTCTGGGCTTGTAATAGACTAATACTTAACTGGACTGACGCACATCCAACAATGGCCTGGAGGGCTACCTTTGCGGTAGTACCGTCGTGGTCCGCGAAACATGCTAACACAACTCCTGCTCACCTAACAGTTGTCAGTACTCTCCGTGATGTGAGCTACGAAGTCAACTTGGACTCAGTAGGTTAACACTTAGTGAAATTACCATTAAGGAAAAATTTTAATTTTAATTTTAATTTTAATTTTAATCCCTCTACTTAAGAAACGAATAATAAAAAGCTGTAGCTTCATAATGATGATAGAGATATGATGGTGTTAGTGGTTGTTAATGAGTACGATTTATATGTTTTGATTTTGAGCATGATATAAGTAAAATTTTAATTTTAATTAAATAATAAATTCAATCTAAATTCGAGATTATATAAGGTTGGAATTGTTTTTAAATTAGAGCTCGAGTTTTTCCGTTTTTTTCCCTAAAATTTAAGTTGTAATTTGAATTTCATTAATCGATTTTAGATTATACCAATCTGAATTTGACCAATTTAATATAATTAGTTAAATTTGAATAATTATCATAACTTGAAACTTGAACTAGAAATTAAACTTGATGATCTAATTGCTCACGACTCTCCCTTGTTAATTGACTTTCTTATAATCAAACCAATGTACTTGCAAATTATTATTAAAATTTCCCTTCAACCTATTAATTCATGAGTCTAGATCTTCTGTTCAATTTTACTCTGTCTTATTTTGTCTCATAAAATCTCAGTCATTTATTTTGCGAGTCCCACGCGAGTTTCATGCGGGACCCATATAAATAAATGGCTGAGATTTATTGGACACAATAAAATACTGTAATATTAGACAAAAGATCTAGACTCACTATTTCAGCCAGTGTTAGTCTTAAATTCTTCACTTTGACTGGCGGCTAAAAGTAAAATATTAGTTATGTTGTAGCAATGGAACATATACTCTTAAGAAATTTTGAGATAGCAACGGAAGAAGCTCTTAATTTGTGTTGAATTATGAATATAAGCATGTTGAAATGTGTAATTACAGTTTCTTAAATACATAAATAAGTGAAGATGGTAATCACAAAAAGAAGAAAAAGAATGAGAAGAAGATCTTCGAGTTGAGTTTTACAAAAATTTAACAATTACGGGTCAGCAGCTACTGTGCCAGTGGTTGAACCAATCCCAACCTGCAGCCATGGAGATGAACTTCCAGTCACGTTCATGTCTTTTAGTTCACTAAGCTTCGCTAACTTCACCTTACTGTCGGCTTCATTATCCACATTGTGAATTGAGCTATTGTTGTTCTCAGCTTCATCTTGGTGGTCCTGCTCATTTTGCGGCTGTTGGTGGTGGTGGTGATGGATGTTGTCTTCCTTTTCCTTTGCCCAAGATTGTAAATATATCTCAGTAGACACGTGCAAGTTTGCCGGGTTTGCTAGGTTATCTCGCCGGACTCCGGTGTGATTATCCGCCGGAGCGGGGAGGTTGAGGTCAAGCGTAAGGTCAAGCGTTTCGGGGTTGGTGATGACTTTTGGCTCGTGTTGAACTTGTTCTTGAAACTGATGAAACTTAGGGAAAGATGAAACATCAGGTGAATTTGAGGTGATCCAATGACACCTTTTATGGCCACCTAAAGCTTGTCCTGAAGAGAACACACGGTGGCAGATTGAGCACTCGTGAGCTTTCGATTTCTTCTTAGGAGGACCAATGGAACCACCATGATCGAACTGCAAAGTTGATGTAGGTTTTGTCGGGAAGAACTCTTCATGTGTAATTACATCTTCATCACCTACACTATCCTCCAATCCTTGTTGGAGTCTAGCTGCGAAACACCCTTTAACTTTCTTGTGACTAGCTCTATGTCCGCCTAGTGCTTGGTGAGAGTTGAAAACCTTCTTACAAGCTTTACATTCGAACAATCCTTTAGCAACCCCTTTGGCCTTGTCCATTCGTGCGTTATAAGCCATAGGTGGCATAAGATTGAGTACTGAATGTCTTCGTTTCTCGTCTTTACTCGCCGAGGCACATGACTCCTCGGCTTGAGCCATTAATGGATCAACAGTTGCATTAGACAACATCATTAAACAATTCGCGAGATCTTCTTCTTCGCCAGATGGGCAATTCGAGTTAGAATTACCAACTTTTGCTCTAAACGATCTTTTCCTTTTATACCAACCACAACCTCTCCTCGTCGTCTCATCTTCACCGTCAGACCCCGGAGACGATACCGGCGATTCAACATACTCGGAGGTACATCTTCCATGCTCAAGAAACGTTTTCCAAGACAGGAACTCCTTGCCACAATTCTCACAAACCCTACAACTCTTTAACCTATTCGGGTTCGTTCTCAATGCATACATGCGCTTGTTGCTCGGTGGCATATCGGTTCCAAACTTATTATCCTCCCAATCGCTCGCAGGGTCTTCATCATCCATATGACCACTCTCATCACCTATTCCATGAGCCCTCATGTGCCCTCCTAACGCTCTCCCGCAACCAAACCCTTTTTTGCAAATCTTACAAAAGTGCTTGAATTCCGACAGTCGATCCACAATCAAAGCCATACAAATTACTCGTCAATGAAAGAGGTTAATGAACAATGGAGGTGATAAAAGGTGGGGTTGGAGTTTGGTTCTTCTTGTAGTGAAAGTTGTTGTTAGGTTGTATGGTGAATAGAGGAGTAGTAGTCCTAGTTTTTAGATTCAGTCGTGTTTTAATTTTTTGCGGACGAGAGAGATAAGAGTGAATTAAAAGAGTGGATGAAGTGTGGTGACAAGTGGTAGGAGGGTAAGGAGTTTGGAGAATTTTTCTACGACTTTGTGGTGGTGGCGCCGCCGCCGGTCAAAAACAAACAAACTAACGGAGGTCCGTACGTAATAAGAGTAGTGTTGTTGTTTAATGTTTAATGTTGGAATGTATGTGTGAGTGTAAGTGTGAGTGTGAGTGTGAGAGTTTTGAGGTTTGAGAGACTTCATTAGTGAGTGAGTGAGTGAGGAGGAGGTGCAAGTGGTTCTAACTGCCATACCTATTCATATCCCTTCAATTCCAAGCCAAGAAAACTGACCTATGCTTCTCCTTCTCTGTCGGTTGGTTCAAGCTGCTTTTCCACACAAATATTATGCTTAATCTCAATCCTGAAAAACTATAATTATCATTAACTTCTCCTTTTGTCTTTGTTTAATTCTTCCTCCCTTGAACCATGCTTCACCTAATTTCTCATTTTTACATCACTTTCTCTATGTTTAGCTAAGCCTTATACTACTTCATTTCAGTCTAGAGACTGAGAGATAGACACTCTTTAAGAAGTTAATTAGCTTAGTCCATAATCAACTATCGATCTAAAACCAACTACCAATCTATATTTTCTTAACCTTCATATTGGTTTCTTAATATATATATAATTGTCCACCATTATTAAGAAATCGAGCTCTAAGTATTAGTTTAATTTAATAATTTCTTAACCTTCAAATTGGTTTTTTTAATAAATTGAGTTTTATATTTTATT
>JANKYE010000005.1:1113024-1136051 GCA_032467995.1 Erythroxylum dillonii | reverse complement strand
ATCCTATCAATAATAGGATTCCCACCAATCCCACCAAATCCTACCTTATTATTATCCTATCAATAATAGGATTCCTATCAATAATAGGATTCCTACCAAATCCTACCTTATTATTGCCCTATCAATAATAGGATTCCTATCATATTATTATCCTAATAAGGAAATAACAACTATCTAATAAATCAATAAAAACCCCCAAGAATGCGTCCACAACATTATTTTTCTGATCTCCCTCTCCAACGCGCATCTCATCTCACATGTTAAGATGATGCCAACCAGTCATTTCCCATAGCCCACGACTGATTTTGGTGCCCGAAAAGGTTGCCGGAAGTTGACAGGAAGCAGCCCTCTTATCGTTCTCTCTCCAGCGAGCGTGACTTGTCACGGCCGGCGCCAACTACCTCAGAAATCTACCTTAGTGTGTAAGCTTCGTCGCTCTTTATATGGTTTGAAACAATCTCCTCGTGCCTAGTTTGGACAGTTTAGTCATGTTGTTTAAGAGTTTGATATGATTCAATGTGAGTCTGATCACTCTCTTCTATAAATGTACATCATCAAAACAGTGTATCTATCTGATTGCCTATGTGGATGTTATTGTCATTACTCGAAGTGATCAAGGTGGGATTTAACAATTGAAGACACATCTGTTTTGTCATTTTCAACAAAAGATTTGGGTTTACTCCAATATTTTCTTGGCATAGAAGTTGCTAAGTCCAAATCTGGTATTGTACTCTCTCAAAGAAGGTATGCATCTAATATTTTAGAAGAAACAGGGATGTTAGACTGTAGACCAATAGACTCTCCTATGGATCCTAATTCAAACCTTTTACCTTATCAGGGGGAGCCACTTGCTGATCCTAGCCATTATCGGAGATTCGTAGAAAAACTTAATTATCTCACCATCACACGACCTAATATTTCTTTCTCGGTTAGTGTTGTTAGTCAATTCCTACAAGCTCCATGTGATAGTCATTGGGATGCAGTTATTCGAATTTTGAGGTATATTAAGAGTGCACCAGGAAAAGGATTATTATATGAAAACCGGAGTCATTCACAAATTATTGGATACTCTGATGCTAATTGGGCAAGTTCTCCATCTAATAGGCGTTCTACTTCAGGCTTTTGTGTTCTTGGAGGGAATCTTGTATCTTGGAAAAGTAAGAAGCAAGATGTTGTTGCCAGGTTGAGTGCAGAAGCATAATATCGTGCAATGGCTCTAGCAACTTGTGAGCTTATTTGGTTGAAGCAATAAGTTCAAGAGTTAAAATTTGCAGAAGGATCACAAATGAAGTTATTGTGTGATAATCAAGCTACTCTCCATATTGCTTCTAACCCACTATTTAATGAAAGGACCAAACTTATCTGAGAGGAAGTTTTTTATGGTTGTATCACTACTAGTCATGTCAGTTCAACCAATCAACCAAAAAATATCTTGACCAAATCTCTCAAAGGTTCTCGTATTGAATTTATATGTAACAAGCTTGGAGCATATGATTTATATGCTCCAGCTTGAGGGGGAGTGTTGAGTTGTATATAGCTGTATAGTGATAAAATAGGAAGGTGTTTACTACTATTGATTGTATTTCCTATTCTAGTGTTAGACATCAACTATATATACATGTATTTTCAACGTATAGAAGATACGAATAATAGATTTCTCTGAGTTTCACAATAATAATAACATCCCATTAAAAATCCAACTCAAACACGAAGTCTGGAGAAGTCTAAAAGTAAATAGCCTTATCTCTAGTTAATAGAGAGGTTATTTCTAATAGACCCATAGAAAATGGATTAAAAAAAAGAAAAAAAGTTTTTAAGAATTTTTTTGAGAAAATAAAAGCTAAAAGAATAAACGAATAAATGCATAAAAATAATAATAAACTAAGATAAGAATAAAAAATAATAATAATAAATAATGGATAATAATAATATAAATAAATAATAAAATGCAGATCAAAGGCGTAACTAAATGACTAAGGAGGAAGTACTACAAATAAAAGTGTTCACGCTAAATACAAGACAATGTATGCGAAAAGAGTAAATTTTAACCAACCAAAAAGAAGAAAAATCCGTTAAAGTTCCAAGACACGGTACAATGAATCATTAGTTTTCCAAAACCAGTGCATGACGCTGAAGTTAAGGTAAAAAAAAACAAGGAAATAAAAAAAATCAAGACAAGGAACCTGCTCAGCGAAACCAGCAGGATCTGGCTCCACAGATTCAACATTTCCATAGTCTTCCCTGTTAGAAGTAGCCTGACTTGTAGCCTAAATCAAAAGAAAAGGGACCCAGAAGTTAAGAGGAAAATAGCAACACTCCCTGTGGTAAATTGTATGACTAATATATAACCTTTTTGTCCCTAAACTGTTTTGCCTTGTCATCTTTTGCAACATATGTTCCAGGTAGAGGCACTGAGGTATCAGTAGGATTTTTAACAATCTCAATTAGTTGTTGCAATGACTCGGGAGATCCAGGTTTTGCTGCAAGCTGCAAGTAACAAACACTAAGAGACTGCACAAGAAAAAAATAAAAAGCATGCTAGGATAATCTAACAAATAATGAAGACACGAACAACCTTAGCTAATGCATCCACGAAATTGTGAAGCTCAGAAATAACTTTAGGCTCTTCAGCAACCAAAGATTGAATAAGGGAAATAGCAAAATCAGTGGCAGCTTCTGCATATCAAAAAATTGTTCAGTCTTGTGAATAATAAATCAGTGATATCACGACTGATCTCCTAACATAGAAAAATCTCTAGACATACTATTTCTTCCCCCATCAATTAGTTTTGCCATATGAACATTGTATTCTGCAAGATTGAGCAATTCACTACAAATAAGGCCAATAGTAATATCTTTATTGAACTTCCGCTCCTCGTCTGAGTAAATGACCTGAAAAAATAATTTGTCCATTTAAAGAAATTCAGGCAGAAAAGAACATTACATACCAATACCTTGCACAAGAAAAATTCTCTAAAATATAAAGCAGTTTTGCATTTATAAACTCTAGACATACCCAGCTGGTGAGTTCTTTAACCACAAGCTTGCAAACATCTCGAATAGCAGCCAGGATAGCAAGACAGGCATTAACATGAAAACTGTTTGGTGCATTCTCATATAAGCCCTTGAAAACCTGTATTTAAAACCAACTTAGTGATAAAGAAGCTCCACTCTAATCTTCAAAAAATCAGCTATAAGGGTAAAATATTGAGCAAATCAGTTGAAGTATCAAAATATATTGACCAGGTAACAACTGTAACAAGAAAAGTCTATTAATATTTTATGGAAAATAAAGGTATCCCATTCAAGGAAGATATACCTTCTGTGCTACAGCCAAGGCAGCTTCATCCCGACTAATACATCTGAGTATGATTTCAGGAACTTCGGCAATCAAACCCTGAAGATAAATCAACAGACACAGTAAAACGTACTGCCAGAAATATCCCACAATTATTGCAAAAAAGAAGAAGGAAAGAATACCTCAATTTCTGCCTCCCTGCCATCACCGGTGACTGATGCTTCCAACTGCAACCATTCATAAACAGTTTTAAGAGAAGCATTACAAGGAGACAAAATCATACATCATGTGACAAGATCCTAATGCTGAATTTCCTTCCATATTGCAATTTCCCTATACATATAGCCAAAGGGCAAAATTTCATCGTCTACATTCAATTTCTCAAAGATAAGCTATACATAGTCCTTAAAAGCAAGAAACCCACCACAACAGATTTGATATAAGAAGTTAACAACTGCACAAGGCCATACTTTCATTTTCTCGAGTGGAGAGAATAAAAGAGAGAGAATACAAAAACAACCACTGAAAGACAAAAAGCAGAAGGGCTGGAGTCAACCTTCTGGGCAATGATCTCGTATTTGTCCAATGCATCTCTTGTGCTTAATGAAGGTTCTGAAATGTTACTATTCGGGTGCTCAGGACCCACTGATGTAGGGAGAGGTAGCGAAGATATTCCAAGCTCCTTCAAACAAATGACAAAGGTTAACCACCATTAACAGGCCATTAGCAAAACAACATTGACTATGAAGACGGTTTTTCCAACCTTAAGAGCATCGATGGCAGAATCCACAGGACGAAGTTCGTGAGCAGGCACAGAAGATGAAAACAATGCACTGCCAGTATTGTTCTCAGATATTTTCTGGATAACACCAGCAGTGGCTCCCATGTGAATGGTTGAAGTACTGAAAAATTACAGATGCATTTAAAGAACAGCATAATCAAACTTTCATGAGTTGAAGGACCCAATACCAGGAAATACAGATCACCTTAGAAGGGTAGCTGAATTAGATTCAATTGTCTCTGGAGCAACATCCAAAGTCCGAGAGACTGCTTCAAATCCTATATTTCCTGATGCAGATGGGTAACCCATGCCAAGTTGTCCAGATGTTGAAGCAGCCAGAACAGTACTGCTAGAAAAAGTTGAAGGGACAGTGGGAATAGCATGTGAACTCTGGCTAGATTGGTTTTGCCATGGAAGCCGAACAAAGTCCTGGAAGTAGGATGAGAATGGACGCGACAGGACAGAACATAATTATGCACTACTTTCAGAAGTCAATCTTAGCATAAAAGATTCAACAGACTTACCTCATAAACACGCCGTTGAGTAACAGACAAATGACCAGGTTTAGGACGAAGAGCCTCAGGTATTATGCCCATGGAGCCTTGAGCATAAATATTAGTATCAAAAAATGCTGGACCAACACCCTCTCTATGTTTCCTTCGTAAGGCAAGCTGCTGACGTATTTCCTCATCAATTACATGTATTGCCTACATAAAGGGGAAATTCCATTTAAACAATGGCATGTAGGATAATGATCTTTGAAATCCATGTCCTGAATCCAAAAACAAATTGATAGTGTGAGTTTGACAAAACATTGCAGTTTTTAAAATCTTTTTCTCACAGACGTGAAAACCATGGACCCCATTAAGCTAGTTTTACCTATTCAATACATGCCAAACCTATCGTCATTGTGAATATTAGTTAATAGCATCTGATCATTGTTCAGTGAACTTAATTAAAGATCCTTTCCCCATTGGTATGGTATACCTACAACCTCCATATTAATTATCAGTCTATCTATTCCTTTCACTATGCTATCAAATGCAGCCATCATTCATGACTAACTTTAACCATAACAGAAGATCATCAGATGCACATCATGTTGCACTGTGAAATTGAGGTAAGAGCTAATAGGCTCTGGAGACAGTAGACATGTTGAACAGGAAAAAAAAAATCATGTTTTCAGTGATAAAATGTCTCCCTAACATACTCTTGAGACAACTGACACCTCAAACATGCAAAAGAACTGCCTTTGTGCATGGAAAGGTTTGTTGCCTCCCTTTCGGGTATATGAAAAGATGCACGACTTGTAAATCAAAAGCTAAACACTACCTTATCTGTAGCATTCTGTTCAATTACTGCACAACCAAGGTCAAGATTATCATTTGTAGCCAGCTGAACAGCGGGTTCCAATATCTCACTTACAATAGTCCCCTGAAGCAAGTTCTGTAGCTGACTTAATATTGAACTGCGTAGAGGCTCCTGAATAAACAAAGAAACTCTCCAGTTAATTACAAGGAGAAGCAATCAAGAGAAATCAAGACTGAAAATCAGCAGCGAAGATAACCTTGCAAGTAACATGAGCTAAGCTCCCAGCCAAACTAGCAACCATCAAGTGTGCAGCTTGATATATTCGACTCTCATCAGATTCCATAGCATAATCCTAAATTTTAAGTGTCAGAAGATGTCCCCTTGACAATATTAACCAGCATACATAAAGTTGAAAATTAAATTATTGACATTGTAAGCAAAAGCAGAAGAATATAATGGGCAAAACAAATCAACTAGAAGGAGCTGTGAGGATGAAAAAACAGTTGGAATACTTAAAAAAGGACTAAATGGTTTTAGTTCAGTCACCAAACCTTCAAAACAAGCTCCTTTGTTGTCTGAGTTGCTATAGACACACTTCGTTGAACTATACCAGAAACTATCTCCTTGATAGCTCTATCCATTGCTACAGGAATCGCTCTGCAGCACACAAACATGACACAGACTGTTACTGTAAGTACATGCCAGTGAATTGATAGCCATGAAAAGATTGAAAATGCAACTGAGTCCACCTTTGAAAATGTAAGTGAAAGCCCCAAGAAATAATTTTTTGGTTGACTATAACATGACTTCCAATGTTAGGAATTGCTGTAGGAACCTGCAAACAGCACAAAACCAGATATTCAATAAACATAGAACTCAATCAATTACTAAATGAAAACAATGGAACACAAAAAAAAAACACACCTGACTCGCAGAAAAAGGTGACTGTGACGGAGTGGCATGAAATAATCCCTGAGCTGTTGGTAGCTGATCAGACAAGCCTGATGCACTTAGTTTTTCTTCCTCCATCAATGTACTCGAAGGGAGAGGAACCGGAGCGGCATACTGAAAGCATGAAGCAGGTTAGCTTCCAGGACACATATCAAAAGCTACAAGCACCAAATCTAGAGACATAAGAAACAGAAAACCTTAGATAACAAATGCGTATGGCCACCAGAGATAGGAGGGTTAGGAACCTCCAGTGGTATCTCTAAATGATGTAATGGCGATATGATCCCAGATTTAACTTCAGCAACCATCTGCTGCTGCACTGCTCCAACATCTTTGTTTGAAAAATCAGGATTCCCTTCAATTTCCCTTTTTCGATCTTTGAGAAGTGAAGTCGGTGTCATATCTTTCATATCTACACCAAGATTCTTAAAAAGAACCTACAGTATCACAAAAATAATCACATATTTGGTGAAGCCAATAATGTTTCTTTGTTATAGTAACTGATTCAAATGGATGTTCAGAACATCTCTATACCTCTATGTCAAATTTAAGGTTCATTTTCAAGTTTGGCATTGAGTAGATCTCCACAAGAAGTCCAAGTATACCCATAGTCCAGGGATTAGGGGGTTGATATGCTTTACTGTTTTGGCATGGCTCCAAAATCTGTAGACAGTAGCAGAGTGTATAATAATAAAAAATAACCTCAAAACATCTTAGAATCTAAATCGCAATTGTACCTTTGAAGTAAATGGAATCACAGCAATCATTAATCCCTTCTCATACGCCTGTAAAAAAGAACATAAGTATGAAAATAAGCACCAAGATGTAGTGGTAACTTGCAAAAACAAAAGTTAATACTTTATAACGCTGAGATTGCCTCTTAAGATCCATATTACAGATATTGGAGATATTAGCAATGCTTGCAATAACACAGAAATTACCTCTATGATCAAAGATTTGGGATCTATCTCACGAGCCCTTAGTACTTGGTTCCTGCCAATAGTTAGTTTCCCAAGCCAACTTCCTAAATTCTTCAGCAAAGAGCGCTCTTCTGAACTTGATTTTATGAGCTCTGACCCTAAAAGAACCTGAAATAACACATAGACATGATAATACAGGCAATTCTCCCTGGAATTTCCACAAACAAGCTACTAAGCTGTGTGTGAAAAACAGAAGCGTTTATTATGCAAAGTGCAAACCTTGCAATTTTCGTAAGTTCCTTGAACAATCTCCTTGTGTAAAGCCTTTGAATTCACCTTATCAAGGAATTTCAAATACACGTCATGAAAATTGGGCTCAATGCTTGCCCTGTGATACATTAAGCAGTAGATGTTTCAAGCACAAGTAATTCTCATATATCCACACCCAGATCTACACATGCTACCACAGAAACAAATACAAACTAAAAACTAGGATGTATAAATATTGACCTTCTCATAACCATGTACTGGGCAAACCATGGATAATACTGCTCTTTAAGTACATCAACTAACTCTTTCGCTTTAGCTTCAATGTTTGAAGTTGAAATGTTATTGATAATGAATGATATTTTGTCCTGTATCTCAGAAGCTGGAGCCTGTAACAAAGAGTAGAAATTGGATGTTTTCATTAGAAAGAAACTCAAATGTGCAAATTGTTCAATACTCTGGTCAATCATCAAACCCACTCAGAAACATAATCTTTTAGGAGAATATGGCAACCTAAAAACTAGAATCTGGTGTCTAACAGTGAAAGTCCAGAGCACTGTACTTGACAATTTCCAGACTTTGATTCTAGCTATCATAAAGTTGTTTGAAGATATGAAACGTTCATCTCAATTATGCATAAACCAACATCCCAATGGTAAAAGATTTGAATTAACGGTTATGCAATCGTACCCTATATACGGTCCAGCAAAGACAAACCATGCAATTTAAACCTCCCAAGAGGTTTACACTCATAAATATGCTAAGATCCTCATAAGCCCAAAAAGCCCAAGAGGAAGATTGTACCTCTACGGGTGTTTCTCTCCTCTCAGCAGCTGCTATAAGCGTTTCGATGTTCAATGCAGAGCCAAATCCTACAATAATCGTTAATGGTCAAGTATCCCTGGTAGTCATTAATAATGGGAGGTACAATCAGATTCATGTGGAGAAGAGATATTTTACTGGTTGAGGTTGCTCCTCTGGAAGGACGGACAAAACCAGGGGTGGAAGATAGCATAGCAACTGGTGCAGTAACAGCATTCTGCAAATGCAAATTCAGTTAAATGCAGATTTAAACTGATGAACCACCAAACTACAAATACCTAACAGCCCAAACAATACCTTCTGAACACCAGAAGTATCCACAGTAGCACCTGTAGACTGGACCCCAGATGCAAGTGGCTTAATATCATTGGATGATGTTACAGAGATTTTGTAATGATCTTCAAGTGGAGATTCAAGTTTCTCTTGAAGATGGCACGAAGAAGAAATTTGCTGCCCAGGCTGTGAGATGTCCATAGCATTCAACTGCAATAGTTGAGAACAAAATAATCGCTGTTTGATAACAAAGTCTACAGCAAACCGAAAAATTCTATAAAAAGGACAGCCACGAGTAAAGAAAAAAGGAACAATTTCTGCATCAGTCCATGCAGTTCAACAAATTAAGGAAGGAAATATCAAGTCAAAAAGCATTCCATCTAAGCCATATAGAAAGTTAGAAGACAAATGAAAGTAGTATATTTATATTGAGATAAAAAACTTAATATGGAGGTAACAGAATCGATAGTGTACTCACCTCAGTGTTTCCAGAGGTAACCTGAGACAGACCATGGGCATGAGCAGCTGTGCTGTTGGTGCTTCCATCAGACTCCAAATGACCAGATGAAATCCTGGCAAGTGCCCGTTCGATGAAAGCAACAAGGTCTGCATGAGTGCTTCTCAAATGAGAGATTTGCAGTATATGGTTGCAATACTGTGGCCACTCAATTAGACGGTCCACAAACTGATCCAAAGCTTTGGTTCCAAACATAAACATCTGAATGCAGCAAATTAATCATTTGTAAGACAACAACAAAAAGGGAAAAGTTACAAAATAATACATGATACAAACTTTGGAATCTGGCGGTTTGCGAAGTGCATCCAGAACGGCACGCAAGGCAAGCCCCAGGGGAATATGGGTTACAAGCTGCTGCTTGATGACGGAACCTGAAATAAATCACAAACACAACTCCATAAATCTGATAAAATATCAAACAAATATTCACATAATTGCATATTACAAATTGCTTCTGCACCTAATAAGCAAATGTCAAGATCATGTGCTTCAAAGGTTCACACTATACAATAGAATGTTGAGTAGGATCCTATCATTTTTACCATAAAATAAAAAGATAAGATAACAATAGCCCAATATTCAACAATTGAACTCACCAATGAGGATGGCAGCTATTTTCAGTTGCCTTTCTGGATACTTATGGAAGGACCTATATTCCTCGAATAAATTTTCAATCATGCAGTCAAAAATTGCATGTTCCCTGCCATTTATTTCAGCAAATCATAACTTCTACTATAGCAGACAACACAAGAATGATAAGAAAGATGATTTAACTTCCAAAAGCAAATTAGAATCCAAGATAACTCATTCACTAGACTTTAAAAAACCCCTTCCTCTGGTAGGGTTCCAAAAAAAAAAAGTGTTTAGTCCACTTTTAATAATTTTTGAACATATAGAAGACAATACATGAAATGAAACTAGCTGCAAAGAAGGACAATCATACCTTTTGACAGACGAATCCTTAAAACGAGCAAGCATTTGAATCATTGATTCAATAGGCAACTGACCCGAAAACATTTGACGGAAATAAGAGTTTGCTTCTGCCTCAATATCATCCGAATGCCCATCAGAAGCGGATGAATCTGCAGAACCACCATTTTGAAGTCTCAGATTGGTATCCATAATAATTGCTTGCAATCTCTCAAGTTCCTCGGAATGTTTGGAAGAAACAATTAAGCCAGTATGAGCCTTGAGGGCCTGCCATAACAAATATAGAACATAGAGATAATCATACCTAGATTAAAAAATGTCGTAAAGTTTGAAGAAAATACTCTGTTAGAAAAGAAACCTTCAAGAAGGTAGGAATACACTCTAAGTAAAGACTGAGAAGAGCACTAGCATGATGGAAAGGTTTGGCTGAAAAATCTCGCGATCCCCCATGTTGGATCTCCTCTAAAAACTTGAGGCATTCCTATAATATTGAATCAAGAATTCCAAATAAATATCATTCAGAAAACTTAAAAGCTTAACCATAAATAAATATAAGTTTAACAAGTTCCTAAGCACTTGTAACTCTATATTTTATTCATTAGATCCTACTTTGTTAAGGAGGATGAAAGAGCAACTTAAAGATACCTCGAAGAAATAATCCTTGTACATAATTAGATTATTACTCAGCCACTTCTCAAGGTCTACAAGTTCTTTTCGTGAAGCAATGGCAGCCAATCTGATTGCAAAAGGAAAAGGAATTGCATCCAAAACTGACAGCAAAATCTACAAGATCACCAAAATATGCAAAAGATCAAACCTAGAAAAGTATATAGGATATAATCACCACAGAATCCAATTATAAGTCTGAATAAACAGAGTCAATTAAGTAATACAGCCAAAGCTTCAAGTCGTGAAGAAGGGACTGTTAAATATTCGGAATTTCAACATTTTTATATCAACTATAGACAAACAAAATATAGTTCACAAATGGATGCCCAATACTTTACCTTTAATTCATGGCATACATTCAGTATTTTGATCGAGCTGTCTTGATCAACGCTGCATATGTCAACAAATCCACGCAAAACCAGATCAGGATTCACATGCCAGAGGTAAAGGATGATGTTGCTTCCAGTAGTATTTTGGATTAATGCAGGGAAAACTGTTGAACACACTTCATTTTGAAGAAGATTATAGGCAGTCTGTAAAGTAAAGAGCGAAGTTTATCACCCAAAAGTCATATGGCATAAAAAAAATTAATGAATTCCCCAATCATCTAAGAAATCAACAAGTACATTGACATGAGATATTCCAAGAAGCAAGATATCTGGACAATGTCTAAGAGGATAGTCCAGCATGGAATGTATAGAATTAGTATAACCCCTCTCAGCGAGGTGACAAAGCACGTCCAAAAGGTCAAGGCACATCCAGGCATTATATGGATGTCCTGCTTGAAGCTTATGCCCATGAAGTGCATCAATATATGCCTGAAAGAAAAGCTGAAATTTAGTAACAGTGATCCTTCATAGCTCAGTGAATATATCAAAATGAGAAGCTCAATTCTAGCTATGTGAGAGACTATCAAGGGAAAGCTCTTCAAATGGGGAAGAATTAATCTAATTGTCACCTGAAAAGGGGACAAGATCATGAATTTACCAGCCAACAAAATTGAAAAAGACAAAAAAGTTAGGAAACAATCACTGTGGGAACCAGCTAATTATATGTGCATCATAACATTCACAATAAGATTAAGATGGTCAAGGAAATAAAGGTGTGCATACCAGCTGTCTTCCAGAATGTGCAAAAGTAAACACTTCAGGTGGTGCTGATACAGCATACTTAAGAAAGGACAATTGGCCCTCAATATTCTTCCACACAGACCCACAGACAGCATGGAGCGGGAATGGGTCCTGAAAAAATGAACTCTAAAATTCAAAAACAAAGAAAGAATGTAACATATTTAATACAGAAGCACAATGGAAACATGTCTGAGTATGTAATATCATATGGTCCCTAGCAATGGATCTGGTTATGGGTCTATAGGTGGGGTTTTCTGGACTTTCGGTGGTCAAACGGACACGATCATTTCTTATACGACCTATGGTTGCTACTTTCAGGCTCGTCAGAAAGAAACAGAGACATCTTGAGTTTGAAGTACTCAAAGACTTGAGAAATTTTTCTACCTACCTTTTCCATTCATCGAAAGTTAAATAAATAGTTCTGTGAAAAAAACAACTTCCCCTACAACTTCGGGGACCATAAACAAACATGATATTTGCACTGCATAAAACTAGGAACATGAATAACTGACTAACTGTCACATAAAATAAGTAAATAAAAACGAAAAACTATAAGAAAACCAATTCTGCTAATGTTGCGCCGCTACTGCTGCATAAGATGCGGCTTCTTCCTAAGGCCATGTGTGAACCTTTTATAAACGTTAATAACATTATATTTATACCTGGCAGGCATATCTGTATACAGACATGAAGAAGCAAAAGGCATCTTCACTAGGGATGTAAAATCCATCATGATCCAAATTTTCAATGACTTGAGCCCAGTTGGTAGAAGGAGCCTATAAACAAGTAGAAGCACAATCTTCAGGCCCCAGGAATTCCACAATCACAGATAGTAAACACAAAAAAAAAAAAAAAAGATAAAAGTGTCGAATACTCACAAGTTCTTTGATAGTTTTTATTAGAACCTCAACATTCCAGGAGCTTAACGATGATTGATCCATTGAAATGCTAGAACCAAGAGCCAAAGCTAATGAAGAAAAAATTCCATTATTGTCCTCAAGACCAGTATGATTGCGGGCAATTGTTCCCAGTATCTTCGAGATTGTAATCTCATTCAAAGGCTGAAAAAGAGACAGAATCTCTTTGCACTGTGCAGTATCATATGTGCATCCATAGCCTAATTCCTTGACAAAATCTCCCATGCTCATCTCCTTTTCTATATCAGCTAAAAGTTCATCAAACTCACTGTCTGTGCATTCATGAAACAGATTCTTATTCCTGCACCAGAGAAACCCAAATAAACAACTGCTAAAATCATAACAAACAAAAGATACCTGCAAGAAGCACAAGAAAGAACCTCAAAAAGTTGGTCTCATGCAGTTCATTAGGAAGCAATGGAGCCAAAACAAAGGGGACAACATTATCAAACTGAGCTAGAGAGAACATCTGCATAAATTGGTCCAAATGCTTGGAGAAGGCCCCAGACCGCTGGAGGAACATAACAATGTTCTGAATTTGTTCTACAGAGTTTATCGAATCAAGATTGGCACGCAACTTTTCCAGGTGAACCATGCAAAATTTCTTCCCTGTGAATAAACAAACAGTTCAAGACAATGAAGAGAGAACAAGAATAAGGCAAAAACCATTTCAAGTAAGAACTATGATCACTCACCACACATCTGGGTTTCAACACTTTCAAAGTCGGATAGTGCAAGACCAATGCCAATCTTTTCAGGCAAAGAAAGCCGCAAAACATTACATAACTTTTCTAGGAATTCCTCATCGATCTCTAAGAACCTTAGTGACTGAGAAAGCACAGTGCTGAAATTTGGTTTCTCCAGGAGATACTTGAAAACCGACAAGAGAACTTGTTCAACTTGTTCGTGTTTCGGGTCTGACTTTGGAGAAAGTAGATTTTCCAAGCATGTTTTGAAAGCCATAACACTGCCCTCAACTCCATGATCAATAAACTGCCAAATACAAATTAACAAATACGGAGTCCACAAAAATGCTTTTTAGCAGAATTAAAATTTTCCAGATTCTTTTGCACACTGACCAAAACATAACGCATGATTACAATTTATAGACTAAAATCAGGATTTCGGTTTCTCCATCGTTATATTCTTTTTATACGAGTAGCGCGGCCGAAAGGAAAACTAAAAACTAAATTTCACAAACGTCCAGACCAAAAACAAAACGAAAATGAGAGAATCCACATTTTAATCGAGCTCAACCAAATGGAATGACAAATTAGGGTTTCTCATTCGTGAAAGAAATGTCGAAACTACAAACTGACGACCAATTCACTAATTTAGTACAAGGAAATGATAGACAGAACTATAGAGAACCTCAAAAAGCTCCCGCAAAACGGAATCGGAGTTGGCGTCGTTCAAGCTCTCAATCAAGAACCGAATATGACTCAGCAGCACCGAGGATAAGTTAACCATCGTGAGGAGAGAGGGATTGGAACCTTAGGGCTTTCCGCCAACAGTGAGTGAGAAATGGGAAGCGAGACAGAGACTTGGAAGCCAGGAAATGTCCAGTTTGAAAAGCAAATATGTGAAAGCTTCGCCTGAATTAGAATTTGGTCATTTTATAGTTCAGGTGTTAGTTGAGTATAATTCCACGTCATCATGGGCCATTGCAAATAGATAAAGCTTACGTATGATCCGATCCATTCGATCTAATTGGGTTGGGATTATTCGACCCGAATGTCAAGTAAGCTGAAATGTGATATTTTAAATAAAAATGTTATACAATCAAATTGCCTTCTACTTGTGGATGCTTTGAAGGATGATGTTTCTGATTTGTCTTATGTTGGAGTGATTGTTTCGGATTGTAAAGCTCTTCTACATGAGCTTCGCGACATCGATGTCTATCATGTCAAACGATCAGCGAACAAGGCGGCCCATGCCATCGCTATAGCGGCATTGTTCCAGTCTGATTTTATGTCTTGGGGAACGGTTTTTTCTCAATTTGTGACTACTATTGCTTGTTCTGAATGTCGTTCTACTGATGTACTTCAGCCAAGTTTTCTTCAATCTTCTAGATCTAGGTCAGTTGTATTGGGCGAGTCTATCGACTCGGGGCTAGGTTGGTCCGGTTGATTCGATTTTTCCTGGTCGTTTTATTAGTAATTTAGTATCAGTTTCAAAAAAAATATTATATTTAATTTTAATATTTAAGTAACTTGATTTTAAACGATTCAATAAACTAATTCTTTATAATTCAAATTCAATCAAAAATTTAATTAATCCAAATTTCTTACCAACAAATCGGGTTTAAATAAGCTTGCAATTTATTTATTTATTTACTAGAATGGGATTAATTTAATTTAATAGTACAACTTTACTAGAGATGGTAACCAACAAAGTTGAGCTCAAGCCCGTCTAAACATGAGCCCAGTCCAAAAAAGTTAAAAGATTCGTGTCAATGGAGCTTAGATACTTCAAAGTTTGATTAAGTATATTTTTTATTTTTAAAAATTAAAAATATCATTTTATATAAAACAACGTCATTTTACTTGCAAATTTTCAACCTCGTCAATGCAAATAACCCGAATCAAAACTCGACCGAATGTTTTGTTGAGAAAGAAAAGTTCAAACTTACGCCAGATATACTGACTTCAGGTCAAATTGGATCGAGTGGGGTAGAAATAGGCTAATTTTGTGAAGCCTGGACTTTAAACAAATTGATGAATTGGGGTTCTTTTAATGTTATAATCATTTAATATGTACATCAAGTGTTATAGTCATCTAATACGTATGTATACATAATGTATATATATAGCATTTCATTTTAAGATTGTTACAATCATTTGATACTTCAGTGAAGAGTAAAAAAGGTTCAGTCCGAAGCAGGTTCTAAACTTAATTTTGGTCTCTCATAATTTAGGATCCAAAACAAGTAACAATAAAGAAACAATCTTTCTTCGAGTTAAATCATTTCAGAATTATCCAAGACAGGACTTGATGAAAATAGACAAAACCCAGAATTTCAAGAAGATACGTCTGAGAAAAACCTTGGCATTAGAGGTTGCCACAAGCTAAGGATCGTAAATATGAGCGGACAAGAAAAGCTACACTACACAGCTGTTCAGGATGGATCAATACTACTCCAAGAATATCCATTTCTTGGTCTCTCAAAATAATTACACCAACATATAACGCAAGCAACTATTTCGGGAAAGCAAAAAAGAAAAATAACTTGCCTTGATCAAAATTTGCGTATAACCGAAAGGCCAGAACAAGGAATGACCATCTTTGAGGCGAATTCAATGAGATGCATTTCATTACCTATCATTTGCGTCCAATTTGATAATAGTAAGAATAATAGCGCCGCATCTCCGAGCAACTCGATTATTCTTATTCGTCTGCGTTCTGACTCTCATCTTTGACAAGCTTGATCATGTCGTCAATTCGAAGGATGGTTATCGCAGCTTCAGTGGCAAACTGAAAACAAGCAACATTCAGCATGCTTATAGACAGACATCACCAATTGAATCCTATATTGGCACAGGTTATACCTGAATTATCTTCACTTTGCTCATTGCTGGTTCAATAACTCCAGCTTCTAAGTTGTTACGAACTGTACCCTTCACAAGGTCTAGTCCCATGCTACAGTAATTTCAAGGGAAGCATAAAAAAGTTTAGGGAAAGTGAAGGAATTCTTTTGGGGTCGTATTACGAATGATGAGAATGAAGATACCTTGATAAATGTTTCTTATCAGCTTTTGTTTGTGCAGTATGGTGGTAAGCCCGAAGTTTTGCAACTAATTCAGTGGCATCCTTGGCAGCATTGACAGCAAGCACCTGCACTAGACACTTCACTGTTAAGCCCAATTTTTTTTTTTAATTTAGGCTCGGATGGGTGGTTGGCGCAGAATGAACCCAGCATTTTGGCCAACTGGTATGAAAGAATTCATAAGACCAGGATTGGGCCTAAATTTTAAAACAAAAGGGGGCTTTAGACTCGGAGGGCTGGTTGGCCGTACATGAACCCATTGGCCTGAAGCCCAACAAGTATAAAAGAATTCATAACGCCTGAGACCAGCCATTGCCAGTTTGCCAACCCTAAATAAAAGGCTTTGAATTATTTTGTACTATACCTTTGGTATGATTAACAAGGCTTCTGCAAATTCGGCAATTGCCAACTGCTCTCGTGAACCCAGAGTTGTAGCAAGGTACTCCAAATATACAGACAAAGCTGACTCAACTGCGCCTCCACCTGCTACTACCTGAAATGCCAATTCTAATGGTTCACATCCAATGCAAAATAGCAAACTAATTTTGACAGCCAATTTTAAGATTCAGACCCAAATTCCTATCTCCTTTCTCCTCAAACTGTCATCACATCAAAACTGAATCACTGAATAATGATCACACAAATAGCATTATCAGTAAGCGTCAAAGTTTACCGCATTGGATTCAAGGGTCCTTTTAACAATACATAAGGCGTCATGCAGAGCTCTATCCATCTCATCAAGCATATAGTCATTTGCACCTCTGAGAACCAAAGTAACCTTGAAAATAACAAAGTTTCTTATCAGGCTACTAGCCAAGTGCTTGTGAAATGTGTAAAGAACAGACACACAGTGTCAACAAAATACTCAAAAATGATGATACAAGATTCAACCCATTATGAGTTATACAGGTTTCAGAAACAATTAAGTTGGACTGAACCTGCATACTGAACTTGTGAACATAAGAAATAAGAAATTCCTAACATCTGAAGATCAGTATGAAATACGAGGTTCAGAATCATAGTCAAATATAGGAAAGTTACGCACCGCACTTGTATTTTTTGTTCCCTTAATCATAATTACATCATCATCAGCAATTCGCTCCTCCACAACTTCTTCAGCATGCCCAATAAATGAAGAATCAAATGTTTCTTCCCCTTCCATATCCGCAAATGTTGAAACCTTCAAATCCAATCACTATATTATTTGAAGGCTGTCCTTAATCATATCAATGAGATCTATTTCCAAACAAAACCATTTAAACAAGCTTAAAATAAAGGTTTAAAATTCTGAAAATTAGGTAACATGCCCTCATCATTCCTTTAAACAACACAAACAATTTGGTTTGTTTATGAGAAGTAGATTCCTGTAATCCCTGTTGCATATTAGTGCATACCATTGTTGCACCAGTCGCCTTGGCAATGTGGCGCATATCCTCTTTCTTTACACGTCTCACAGCAATAGCTCCAACCTCCACAAAGTACTGAAACAAAAACATGAAGAAAATAAACAAATGAACAGATGACCACAGCAGCGATTGCAATTAACTATGACATAATCAAGGAGCACACAAAATAGGAAAGGGTAGAAGTAGTGCCTACAGTCTGACTTCATCATAATATAATCCACTGAGTTGATGGATCTTTAAGAACCCACAAATTTTTCAGATAAGCAATCAGAGCCAATCCATTTCCACGGATTAAAGCACAATTTTTGGGGAGAGTACTTTGTAATCATATGACCCTTATTATAAAACAAAATTATTATGGAGTTAAAGATCATTATACTGATACAAGTATAATACAGCCATAAAAAACTGAAAGATAAAACAGGAGACTTACTTTAAGTGCCATATCGTCAATTCCTTTTGTGGTTAAAACAACATTAGCCCCAGCTTTCAAGAGTTTCTCAATTCGTTCCTTCGTCATATCTGATTCCCTGTAAAAATTTAAACATCATAACTATTAAAATTAACAAAAACGATGAAAAGAACAAACTTTTCACATTCAGACACAGTATTATATTTAGGTAATAAAAAGTCTGAAGCCATGTCAAATCACGCTCTATAAAAATTGAATTTCTAGAATTAAATCAGTAACATATACTATACAAACAAAAGCAAGCAATAGAGAATAAAATTAAGTCTTGAAACTATCAAACTTGCAGATACAATATTCAAGAATTTGAAGTTTATGATCCAAAACCTTTGACGAATTTTTTCAAGTTCCCTCGGATCTGTCACCAAGACTTGTACACCCAATTGCATCTTCGTCTTCTGAAGATTGAAGTCAAGACAAGCAATTCTTGCGGGTGCAACTCTCATAGGCATTCCTTGAGCAGCACGTCCAGTATTTAGTGCATAGCCATTCAACAGGTAGCTATCTCTTGCACTCTTTCCGTGAGCTTTCAAAATGTTTATGCTCTAGACAATTGAATAATTACAATGATCAACAACAGAAAGCAAAGAGGTCGTATACAATACAAACAATTCACAAAGTTGAACTTGCTGGGAGAGAGGCTTATCCACATCAACTGATATTTAGGTAGTGAGCAAACCGTAGATATGTAGATATAAGCAACGACGATCCCAAGAGCCTCTTTTAGAAGGCCAGTGAATATTTTGTAAGGAACTGCTAACCTTAATTGGGTATTTGATTTCACCTCGTGCATTAGTCATCTTAACTGCTTGTACAGCATCTACAGCCTGTAACAAGATCTCTGTGTATCAGTATGAGAGAAAAATAGGAGTATACAGATTTCTCAAATCTTACTTCTTCTCTGAAACAGACCTCCAAAAGATATATAACAATCTAGAGGTAATGAACTTGGCAATGCAAGATATAAAGCCAAAAATATTTCATGCATTTCTATTTTAGAGAAGAACCTGAAGATGAGTTGCTGCAATGCGAAAAAGATGTCGGTAGAAGTGGTACTTGATAATTTTATGAAATCAGTAATACTAAGGAAATGCACACACAACCAGCAAGAGAGTGGAAATGGAAAGATTGACACCAATAAAGTAGGATTCAGTTGATAGAGTTGATTGGTGTATACATAAATTCAGGTGAATAAATATATATTAATAGATTCTGACTGAAATCAGTCAACTAAATTCTAATCTGGAAGGAAGCAAACATATTTCTTCGAGGAACAATAAACATACCAAATTCGCAAAGAAGTCACTGTCACCGGCTATCAACTTTGAGGACATGCTTGTCTTGGCACAGTTAACTAGAGAATCCTTTCCAAGCTTTTCAACCTAGAAATGAAAAATATATCATATAATACATGTTGGAGAATAGCTATGCCTATGTATAGCTTAATCTGATAAAAATATATAAAATGTACAAACCTTCATGGACAATTTCTCCTCTACATATTTGCATGCTTCCCTCATGGCAAGCTGTCCACAAAATTTCGAACAAGTAAATGAAGGTGCTAGAACAGTTCACAAAGACAAATTGAACAATAAGCCATAAGATGCACTAGGTTTTGAGATTCAGAACATCAAGTGATCGACATACAAAAGATGGTGGTCATATTAGAGTTACCCGGTAACCACTGATTATTGAAGTTGGGTGAATCTTATTCCTCACAAGCGAATTTGCTCTCTGCAAAGATCACAACTCAAACAAAGATTAACACCACACGATCCCACTAATTTATAAGGCAGTGATACTTAGTTATGGTAATATAATCAACCACAAAATAGCACCAACAAATTCAGTTTACCTTGAGCAACTCTGCAGCTATGATGACTACTGAAGTTGTACCATCCCCAACTTCTCTGTCTTGAAGCTCAGCCAACTCCACAAGCACCTTCACATGTTATACGAACATTACAGAAAAGATATTAATCACATAGTATAGATACATCAACATAAACCATGAAAAAACAAACGTATCCTACCTTTGCAGCCGGGTGCTCTACTTCTAACATCTTAAGAATCGTTGCACCATCATTCGTAATTGTCACATCACCAATATCATCCACTAGCATCTGCAGAAGATACTCAAACCAATTTGTTAGGGCACGTATTCTCATGAAGATTGCTCTCAACTTAAAGCTTGCAAAAGGTAGTCGAACTGCATTCTTACTAAAAACACGAAAAAAGCAACAATAGTTTTTCATTTCCTCGATACCTTGTCTAATCCAACGGGACCAAGTGATGATTTGACAATGTTTGAAACCGCTTGACATGCGACCACTATCGACATCGCCACAACACATAACAAACAGAAAACACACTAAGTTCAGTTAAAATTCGAATAAAAATGGAAAATTAGAAGGGAAAAGGAGAGAGATAATGAAATACAGTACCATTTTGAGTACGAACGTCTTGACCCGACTGACGTTCGCCGAGAAGATCGAGAGTTTGAGCAGACATAGCCATGTAGAACTCACAAGCAAGAAAAACCCTAAATCGGAGGGAAAGGGTTTTGAAAAATGAGAGAGGCAGGACTAAGATGTGAGTTAGCGAAACTCGGAACTGTTAAGAGACGTCTCTCAAAACTTCAAACAGAACGGTGCGTTCCGGGTTCTGCCATCCTAAAAAGTTTAGATCCGACCCGAAATTTAAAAAAAAAAAGATCGGAGCTAAGCTTAAACCCGGCTTCTATCAAGTTTTTTAAGTCTTTGTTTGGCTAGATGTTAATTAATGAAATGGAATGAAATAAACTGAAATAAAATGAAACGGAACGATTTATGATATAATAGAATATAATATAGTGAAAAGTTGTTTAGAAGAGATAGAACGGGTTATAATGTAATATAGCGAAATGTTGTTTAAATGATAAATTTGATGGAATGTAATGTATAATAAATGACTATTATACCTCTTATATTAAAATGATTGTTGCAAGAGGTATAACGCTATAATTTTCATTTATAAAAAACACTATAATTTAAAAATAGAAATCATTTCCAATTAAAAAGTCACGATTGTGAATTTAATTTTTTATATATTTTTTCTATTTTAAAGTAATAAAGATTTTAATAAAAATTTGATTATTTTAT
This sequence comes from Erythroxylum dillonii, assembly GCA_032467995.1. Lineage (NCBI taxonomy): Eukaryota > Viridiplantae > Streptophyta > Magnoliopsida > Malpighiales > Erythroxylaceae > Erythroxylum > Erythroxylum dillonii. The sequence continues at coordinate 1,114,484 of JANKYE010000005.1, read as the reverse complement.
AATTAATTCTATGCAAATTTATTATTAATTATATAAAAATATTATTTTTTATTTTATTCTATTATATTATATGTGACTTATATTTAAAAATAATTTATTTATACTTTATTTATATAAAAATATATACAAACAATTAAAAACAAATTAGGGATTGCATGATTGTGCACTGCGAGACGCAATCTCTTTGTCACGGTCGTGCTTTTCCAGATAATTATTCATTGTCACGATCCTGCAATTCCTGATTTCTCCTCTTAATCACATGCAACTCCATAAAAGGTTCCTCTATCGTAATTATCTGCCCAAATTCAAACAACACAACATATAAAATGAGTCACATACAGTAAAATGAGTGGATCGCAAGAGTATACAATAGCATTGACCTATATGTATGTCCCTTTCAAATTAAATAATCAATATTTTTAGCAGCTCAACCCATAACAAATAATTTTCACTTCGGTGTAAAGTGAACAATGGATAAACCCATATTTAAAGTGAATCAAAATAGAGTACAATTTCTTCACCCAAAACAAAACGCATCTAATAATAATATTTTTAGCAAAAAATTCGACAATGAACAAAAATAGGATAAAAACAAGGTTTTAACAAAAAGGAAGAGTCATCTGTAACCATGTCTTCTAGCTCCTCTTTTGCTTCCCTGCCAATAAACAACACAAGAAGAATGGAAAGTGGTAGAGCACGAAGAACAAAAAGAAAAGTCTGGAAATGATAAGCTTTTGTATAGTAATAAATGAGTTTGGGTAGGGTTAGAAAAAATAATTGGTAAGAAGAACTATTGAGGGTATATTAGGTACTATGTTTTTATTAGTTTACGTTCCATCCTAAACCCCTCGAATCATAAATTTCTTATTTTTATAGTTTAGGATGAAATGGAACACAATATGAAACTCTCCGCTTCCATTTCATTATGAAACCTTCAAACAAACGATGAAAATGTATTACGTTCCATTCCCTTCCATTCCTAACTTCTCAACCAAATAGGCCTATTTTTTTCACATTTTTTATAATTTAAGATCGAATCTAATTTAAATTTAATTAACTTAACATTTGTCAATTACTTTTAAAATAAATTGAAAATTTATAAGTTTTCAAAATTTTCTAATTTAAAATAAGTTTAGACTAAATTTGAATTGAATTGTTAAATCGAATTTAAATTTAATTAATTAATTATAAATTATGTTAAATTGAACCATAATTAAAATATTAACGGTTAAAATCAAAGTTCTGAATACCGTACCGGACTTGGTACTGGATTGGGCTCTGGAATGGAACTGTAACGGTATCGGTCGGTACCGGGTACCGTTTCGAGATATTTTTTAAATTTATAAAATGGTCCCTAAACTTTTTAAAAATTGCAAAATAGTCCATATTGATATATTATCACAAACTCAATTTCACAAACTCAATCAATCCAATTCAACCTTCAAGCCTTCAACATTAAG